>OMLB01054710.1:30588-48094 GCA_900302555.1 Myripristis jacobus
ACAGGAAAAAAAGTTAAAAAAAAAAAAAAAAAAAAAAAAAAAAACAGCCAATGAACTTCCAGTTGAAATCAGGACATTTCCTAGCTTACTTAAAATGCACACTGGTTTTTAAATTACTGCTGAACTTCAGGGTACAAAAAGTTTTAAATATATATATATAAAAAAAAACTAAATACATTCCTCACATTCCAGTCACTGAATAACAGCAAGATTGTGCAGCTTCTGGGTTTTGTCTCGTGTGACTTACTTGAGTTACATGAAATGAATATTCAAGGCTGATAAGAGGACTGCATGGTGTCAGGTTTTGATGGTCTGATAAAGTGCTATTCCAGGCACTGGCCAGACGTCATTAAAATTTAACACACAATACGCCACAAATCAAGTAAAGTCGCACCAATTCTAACACTTTGACGTGAAATCTTTGTATCACAACATCTTGTACCTCTCTCTGACCACCACTTGTCTTACTGTGAATGGAAAAATTAAATACCTGAGTGCCACGTCTGGTCTTACAGTTTGACTGAAAGGTTACACATTAGCTTGCCACCACATCATACTTGGCTTAGTTGACTAGGGCACATGATTTACAGTCATTTCAGACCAACTATCAAAACTGAGCTGATTTCATGAGGCCTAACCTTCCAGTGCAAATGCCAGCTGCACAGGCTGAGGCCATCTGAGCACTTGTATCACTGTAAACTTGGGAGCAAAGACAGGTTCTGCAGGTTCCTCTTGTTGTGAGTCAGTGTGCGATAAATAGCATTCAAGTCATTTTATCATCGTATTGCAAGTCATCAAGGGAAAAAAAACTAAAACAATGTTCTTTGACAATTAAAGTCCCTGTTGCATACAGATTTCTTGGCACTTTTTGATACCATTTTAAATAATAACTTAAAAAATGTTCCATAACATCAACAAATTTACTCTTTGGTATTGATGAAACATAGTTTTTCCCATATCCTAAAATGCAGTAAAAGCTATAGTATACATTAAAGGGAGAAACCACCCTAAAACTGAACTGTGTTATTCTCGTTATCTTGGATATCTAAACATAAGCAACTATCCCAAAGCTAGAATCTAAGGAGCCAGTAATCTCTTAAGTTATAAACACTTTCTCCAGCTGTTGAAAAATGAGATTGACTTTGTGGATTCAAAATAAGGCTTGAACTTTCACTACAAAAATCAGCTTTGTTACACAATAGTACTAGCTATTCTAAATCATACAGCATAAATGTCATCAGATATCCATCCTGAGGACCGTCCCACTGTCCACCAAACGTTGTCCAATAAAGCAGATCTAAAAACTGTTGCGTGACATTGCCGAACAGCGTTTTGGTTTTAGGTTCGATTTTTGCATCAATTGTGATTGTGTTTTTCTCGAATTCAACATTAGCAATCTAGTTTGAAAACATCTCATCTTCCTCCTGAGAGTCTTTGAAATGGAAATTTCGCGAGTCAGTAGCTGCTAGCACTGTATTTTTGAAAAACAAAATACCTGTTGTCTTTTTTTTTTTTCAAAAACACTGTGCCAACCATCTGGTGATTCTTAGCATGATCTCATGAACAAATTACAAGCCATCTAATAAAGTCATGATTAAGAACTGTTTAAGTAAAAACCATTTACACTAACAATCTGATGTGAAATAAAGTGTCCTCTCCCTTTTTGGTACTGTACAATTCCTGAAGTTAGCAGAGACGATTATCACTTACTACATTGTGCTATTAATTTCACATAATGCACTTTGGCTAGGTCTATTTTTATTAGAGAGTTCTCTACTCAGTGTCCATTGGTACTTGCTGATGTTCAGCTCGCTGCAGTGCCTCTTATTACCAAGGCCTGTTTGTAGGCCTCAGTTACATTCTCACAGTCTGTGATAGAAAAGGCACTGTCAGCCACTCTTGCCTGGTAGCAGTTCCAGGGCCTCAGGGGACCGTCACCGAGGATCCTGTCCTCTTGGATGTCCAGCAGGTTGTCAGCAGACACACAGCCCCTCATTCCACCCTTGGCTGGTGGATCCATCTGCGCTGGAGGTCCCACGCGGTCTGGCAGATCCAGCTGATCAAAGGACTCTGAGGAGAGGATGCTGTCCTCGCTGATGGCTCCACTTGGCCTCGCCCTGGCGCTCCCATGAGGTAAAGAGGCTGCCAACTGGTCAAGAGATCCAAACTCCTGTAGCCCACCTGAGGAGAACTTCCCATTGCGCTTTAGGATGCCTTTCCTTAAGGGTGGTGCTGAGGGGCACTCATGAGCCTGTGGTATCCAGGCAGAGTCACTACTCTCTGGAGAGGAGGAGTAGTACCCTGACTCTTGTTCTGCGGGCTTCTTTAGGATACCCTTGCGAGGCTTTGATGCAAGTGAAGGAGCATTGGCTGGTGTAACCAAGCCTAAAACGCTCTGTGGCTCCACAGCACCTGCAGCTGAAGTTTCACTGATTGCTTTCTGTTTCAGACTGTTCCGTCTCTTGAGAATGCCCTTAGTTGGGCGAGCGTCGGCAGTGCCTTCATGGACAGTCTGGGAGACATTGTTCTCCTTTCGTGACCTCCGAAGAGAGCGCTGCCGTACTACATCACCTCCGCCACCCTGTGACCGAAGCAGGCAGCGCATCTTGGAGCCATTCTCCAGTAAAGGCCTGGATGTACGCCGCAGCCAACCAGCGACACTGGCAAGCCCACCGCCAGGATGTTGTGTGGACAGAGAGACTGGTGAAATGGCCTGCTCTCCTGAGGCGGTCTTACCCTCAGCCAGTAATGGCTGTTGGTAGCCCCAGTTGAGCCACCAGTGTCCTGCTATCTCCTCTACAGTAGCTCTGCGCTCAGGATTCACCATCAGCATCCACCGAATAAGCCCACATGCATCTGATGCAGAGAAAAAAAAGTAATATCAATTACTGTAAGCAAAGACGTCACCATAAAATACACTGCAAAACAAAGTGCACCATCCAATCTTCGAGTTGAGAGACTGACCTGAGGGGTGGTTTGGTTTGCGGTAGTTTCCAGTGCTGATCTGCTGGACCAATGTTTTGTGGTTGTTCCCATCAAATGGCATGGCACCATGAACCAGGGTGTACAGCAGCACACCAAGGGACCAAGTGTCCACCTCTGGGCCTCTGTAAGGCCGTCCATTGACAATCTCTGGTGAAGCGTAGAGAGGGCTGCCACAGAAGGTCTGAAGGTACTCGTCACGATGGTAAAGATTTGACAGACCAAAGTCTGCAATCTGCAAAAAAAAAAAAAAGAGTTCAAGTTAATCCATGTCAGAGCTTGTTTTCCATCTGCATCAGAACCTCACATTACTTTCAATTTAAATTTTAGTTCAGGATTTCCAAGATATCACAGCAAAACACCCTTTTCTGTACTTGATATTATGCAAGAAGTCATGAAATCCTATATCATATTATGGAACTCGATTTAAACATCTACATTCCTTTACAGTGCTTCAACAACAGCTTTTTTCATAATCCATAATCCAGTCCAGTATTATCACAACTAACCCTAACCTAATGAGTCAAACATGCCATGAAAACAGCAGGGAACTTAACTTTGTGTATGAATGGTACATTTATGTAAATTATATTTTCTGTTGGGACATACCTTAACATTACCATTGCCATCTAGTAAAATATTCTCCAGTTTCAGGTCCCGATGCACTATTCCATTCTAAGAAGAAAAGATACAAGTTTGTTGCATATTAGTATTTCTGTACAATGATAAATTCACAGCCCAGTTCATTCAGTGTCATATCAAAGCAGGGTTAGAACAAGAGAAGATTTTTCTGGTACGTCTGCTATGCTCTATTGTCCTCTTCTCTGTAGGGGGGCATGCCTTTGACTGGAGCAGGAGTTTGAATTAGGTTTGCCTTCAAAAATGCAGGTCAACTACTTCTTACTCCCATGTCTGTTACTGGCACATGTTGTGGCAACTGACGCGTTCTTTGAATGTTATATTACTCACATTCATTGTTCACATGCAGTCATTAAGAAACAACTATTGTGTGCTGTGTTTTTCTTCAGGGTGAACATAGTTGGAGGAAAAGTTCAGGTTGTCTTTTCATGCTTTTAACATAGATAACAAAATATTTCTTTCACAACAATAAAGCAAATAATGACAGAATAAACAGTAGTTTTTAAAAGGACAATCCTCTCTGTCAACTCTTGTGTAGAATACATCTATGAATGCACTTTATTGTGTTGAGCTACGCTATGTAATATTACACAGTGTGCTGTAGACTTGCATTAAATTACATTACATTGCTGGCCTGTGCAAAAACTGATTTGTGTGTGAGTTTTTGCAGTGTCCTTCTGATCCAGCACACTTTCATTAGAGTGTGAGATCATGCGTGTGTGTGTGTCTAAGTGTAGAGACTGCTGGCTCTATGCACACAGGCTGCTCATTTCACCCTGCATCATTCTCCCAGCCGCCCGGTTCACAATGGCAGGCTGACAGTGAATAATGCCCATTATGTAACTTTGGGGGGTGCCAGTGTCCTGGAAAAAAGGCTGATGAGTTGAACAGTTCCTACACGCTGAGGTCTGCATCATGAGGTTTGATGTGGAGGCCAGAGGTAATTTGACAGAGGTACTGTTTTTATACTACTAATTCCCCGCATTGTCAGATTTTACCACAACACAGAAAGCCTTGAACGTTGACAAGAGGGTAGGGTCCTCACCTGGTGACAGTAATGCACAGCTGATACGATTTGTCTGAAGAAGTGTCTGGCCTCCTTTTCAGAGATGTTCTGCTTGTCACAGATGTAGTCATACAAGTCTCCCTGGCTGGCATACTCCATCACTATCACAATCTTGTCCTTGTTTTCAAACACTGTAAAACCACACAAACAGCAGCTTCTGAAATCCAACTGGTTTACTCAAAGATAATTAGAGCTAAAACCTGCTAGGACATGATAGCAAATTCTATAGATTATGTGTAATTATAGCAACTCCGATTGTGAAACATGAAACTACAAGCATTTGAACAGAATACTGCACTGTGCAGCAGCTTTTTAAAGTACTTACACATGCATGCGATGTGTTGTGAATAATAATAGTTCTATCATTTTGTTATCACATAAAATCTCAATTCCCAAGGGACTTGTACAACAAAGGCTCTGCTCTTCATATATAAAATGGCTGCACTGAGGTAGAGAACTGAAAAGTATGACCATGTAGGCCGGCATGAGGAGCACTGGACAACACGAGGCACAACACATTATCCTGCGGCACTGACGGGGTACAACTGCTTATGTAACCTATAATCGTCTTCTACGCAAACACTTGCGTGACTAAATACTGAATGCCTCTTCAAACTGATTAACAGAGTTCTTTTTTTCAGGTATCTCATTTCGTTCCACATATAGCTCGGAGATCACTGAGTTCAACCCCTGAAATCTCTTTGATCCAAAAGAGAAAACACACACACACACATTTAATCATATTTTCTATATTGTACCTTCATAGATGGTGATGATGTGCGGGTGACAGAGAGAAGACATGATCTCAATCTCTCTGCGAATGTGAACCAGGTCCTGCTCATCCTTTATCTTCTCCTTTCTGATGGACTTTATGGCAACCTTAAAGAGGAAATTATTTGGTTTTAGAGGAAAAATTTGAAAACAATAAATGTATTTCAGGTACTAGTCAAAGACAGGATGGTCAGAAATTTGTTTTAAGGGTGCATCGTGCAAAAATATCTAGCGGTTACTGTCGAGACCCATGTAAACGCAACCGTCATATTACATGCTTAATACACATTTGTCAGTTGAGTCATCATTTCAAACAACCCCGGGCAATTTTATGTAGTGCACCTTTATCAGTAAGCAAAATATTAAACCCCAATGGTCACCTACTGGCTCAAAACTAATAACTTAATTGTTAGAGTCAACAGTTTTTTACACTGATGTCACAGGGATTGCAGTAGAACAGGGTTAAGCCTCATTTCTTATCTATAAAAATATTTTTTCTGAACAAAACCTTTTATATTCCCCATGAAATTCCTTTCATCCGAGGGTCATCCTGTTGTTAAGAAGGACAATAGTGAACTGAAATGCCGCAGTGTTGTTTGTAACAAGGCAGTAGGGATGGGGCGGGGGGTGAGGGGGCTGGTGTATTGTCTACTGTACTAAAATCTATTATTTGGTGTTATGTCAGTGAGGCCCATTGCATAAGACAATTTAAACCTGATGAGTATGTGCAGGGGGTCTGTAATTGTAGGTCTTTAATGAGCGGGGGGGGGTTGACAGGTTATATACATGTCTGTATGTTTTATGAAGCTCAGATGCCAGGGATTCCTCTGAGCCCTGAGTGCGTCATCAATCTACCCCCAAGGCCGAGAGGTGTCATGAGGCAGCAGATGCTAGCTCTGGTGCTGGTGGTGGGCTGTCCTTGTTTCCTCCCGTCTGTGACCCTCACAGACTACAGACATCGGAAATGAGTAATCTACTGACTTGTCAGATCAGATCAGCTCGGCCTCAACATACAACTGTCTCCTGTGGTGAGTCACAGTCTGGAGTGGGTGCTCCGCCGGCTGACACAGGCTTAGCATCACATAGGTTTTCCTCACAATTCTTTGAACGAATGAGGGCCCCTGTGTTTGTTTTCATAGCTGTCAGACAGCCTTAACTCACACTCATAATGGGTTAACGCGACAAACACCTCATTGAGGCTGCACACATGCAGTTTCTTACTCTAGGTCTTTTAGGGCCCGAGGTGTGAAACTTGCCAGGATCAAACCAACAGAGATTATGTAATACTAAATAAACTAAACCTATTTGTACTAGGGGTGTCAAACCAAACACATCTGCCATAGGAGAGCTATCTAACCACACACTTAGCTGATGAATTCATGAATAAACTCAAAGTATATTTATGTTTGTTTAAACAGAGTAGACTTTTGTCTTTGAAAGAATTTTTTTTTAAATTTAATATTGTTACTCGAAATCTCTGAATGAAAAAAGTTATTTCTGCAAATAAGACAAAATACAGAGAACTTTAGAGATGGTAGTGTTTTTTTTCTCCCTAATGCACAAACTGAACTGAAACCGAAATCATGACCCAAACACCGCAATAGAAACTGTGGGTTTATTGAAACGTGCCCTAATATGCACACTGCAAAACACAGCTTTCAAGGAAAAAAATAAAATTCACAATGTGGATTGCTGAAACTGAACTGAACTTTACTGGTCCAAATTTGTGGAATTTTGTTTTTCAACCAATGCTCCAATAATTTATGACTTACACAACAAATATGCACACAACAATCAAACAATGAATATTTAAGTTATTTAAAAAGTGTTAAAAAGTGGGCCTGAATGTCTGCATACCCTCCCATCCAAACACACACACACACACAAATAAAGATTCTCTTAACGAGTCATATTTGATACTGGGTGAAGTAAATGTGAAACGTGAGTGAGGGAAAAACACACACAATGTACCTGTGATGATGTGAGCTCAGCACTGATCTACACTGAAGCCCCCCACCATTATGTAATCAAATTTATAGACCTGACAGTGGGAACAGTAGTGCTTGTGCTGCCATGAAGCACGCGAGATGAGGCCATCCTTTGTCACGCGTCATTCCCTGTGTCGAGTTACATATCCTTCCCCATTGCACTGTGAATGCTGAGGTAGGGTAGATCGGAGAACAAAGGCATTTCAATGTACTCAAAATGTCACTTTCCTGTTTCGATTTCATGCTAACTATCATTTGTACCTCCCTTGTTTGGTGTCAATTCCAACAGTTCAGATGAGCCAAACATTACTCAGACAACATGACATGGGAGATACGAATGCAAATTGAATTTTTTTTTTTGTTTTGTAACCAACTCATGTCTTGTAAAAGCAGAGTAGAGAAACAAGTCATATCAGATGATATAAGAGCGGTGTTGGGGTATGCAGACAGGGCTGAACATGTATCAGAGCTCTTATCTTTACAGTGACTGTGGCCGGGGAATCCCAAATTGTTACTTCCTTGAGTTCCTTCCTTGCGTTTTCAGCATGTTTACCCATTACACACATCATCTTTTAAAAAGGGAATTGGTACTAAAAATAGTACCTACACCGCTTGGCAGCAGGGCCACACTTAAAAAACAAGGGAGCTCAATTGTGGCTAAGTGTAGGCTCATAAAGTAAGGATCCTATGTTTTTAATGGCACATATGTCTGTTTAGCCTATTTTCTTTGAGATGCCACGGTAACAAGGCATTTACATTGTACGTGTCCTTCCTTTTAAGTCGAAAGTAACAGGAATCCACCTAAAAAAACAACTGGCAACTTCCCCGGCTCACCTCACCGGAGGTAAATTTCTCTCTGAAAAAAACCCACATTCCCCAAACTCATTCCAAGGACAAAGTTGAGTAACAAAACTTGACTCATTAAAACCTAATAATGCCATTTGGATATGATTGATGGAGATGATGTAAAACTGAATGATATTTATGTATCATTTCAGGACATTAGCTATTACTTTGGCAACTTGCAGGATAATCACAAACTTATGTATGGCTTTTATAGTCCAACAGCTAACCTTAAGTTTCAAACACTACCAAGACTTTGCTAAGCCACTGTGTTTGCCTCAGACACAATAACCCATCAGCACAATGCATGCACCACTTCAAATTACTTCAAGTTTATGCAGTAAGTCTTAATAAGCACTACTGTCTCAACAGAAGACCAAAGACTAACAATACATGTACAAACTTCAGGCCTGTCTAAGGCAACAGAAGGAAAATTATGCCCATGTTTGGTGGATCACTGACAAAGATACTGAGAATAAATGTAGGTTTAAGCATCTTCTATGGGTTCTAACCCACAAGATAACACAAATACACTCTAGTAATATTTCTACTCAGAAATAGCTCACTGAGATGCAGACTGGACCATGACTGGACATTGTGTGCTAAACTCAACAGGACAATTAAGGGCACCCCCACCCCTGCCCCGACACACACACACACACACACACACACACACACACACACACACACACACACACACACTGCACTCTTGGGCAAACATGAGTTGATTAGTCAAACTGGCAATCATTTGTTGACCTTTTGCTGGCAAACACACACTTTACTTTCACCATTTCCCCACAAACCCTACAATGTTACGAGCAAAGGTCCTGAAGTAAACAGGCTAGAGTCGATTGAATTAAAGTGTAGGCTACCTGTGCACTAGGACAATCCTAAAAATAGCACGGAATCCGAACCAACAGGTGGCCGGCAGGACAGTAGGGCAGGCCTACAGACCTGCAGATGTGGGCATCCCTGACAAAGTAAGGTTACCTTCGGTTCACAAAGCAAACACTTCCAAATGAGTTGCATTAAAGCCTTACCAATCTGCCGGATCTTTCCCTGGCTTTCTTCACTTTCCCGTAAGTTCCTTTGCCGAGGGTCTCCAGGAAGTCGTACCGGTGCTTCAGGTTGTGTTTGTGGAGGTGTCTTTTCACGGCTTGCCTTTTCGCAGGTCCCTGAGGCAGAGGTTTACCGAAATGAGGGTTATTACCCACGGATAAAATGTCCCCATTGAGCGGTCTACATTTTGACGAGAGTCCGGTGCTGTTTAATCTCTCCATTCTAGTTGATTTTTTTCCTTGCTTATTCTTGGGGGAAAATAGTGGTGTGAAGCCGCATTCCTTCGCGTTGAGCCCTCCTGCTGTTGTTTTCTGTGCGAGTCGTTCCTGCTTTCAAGGTGCGCTCAGGTCCGACACTGAGGGAAACATTTACATGACCCGAGTGATCCTCCGCCGCCGATTCAACGCACTTTATCTACTGTGCCCGCGAACTACAGCCAGACACGGGTCATAAACACTTGATTCACCACCGTGGATGCGTCCTTCGTTTTCTCCGACACTGAAACCTGCTGCCAGGGACGCGGAGACAAGCCAGCATGCCCCGACACAGGAGCGCACCACGTAGAATAAGGGGCGTTCAGGGAGCGTGTGAGCTCGTTTGATTTACAAGCCGGGACGTGCCGTTAGACCTTTCATGGGGAATGCCACTCATTTTGGGAATTTACATGTGTCGTTCCCGTGAACTGGGACAATTCAGAAAATACTTATAAACGTGCAGGTAAAAAACAGTGCTTAAGTATGAACTTTCTTTTGGTGCAACAACTGTAACAATATTATGATCCCACAAAGTCACTGCCTTGTCCATTGTCTATGTGACACGCAGCCCCATTTTGCATCACCAGTTCAAGGATTTTGTCTCTGATTTGTGTTTTTTTCAAAAGCGCGGCGCAAGTTCACCAAGAGTGACAGACCTATCCCAGGGCACAGAAATAACATGTGAATTCTTAAAATGCTTACAGTCCCCTTTAGTCTTGTGTTGGTTGATTTGAGTTAGCATTCTTTTAAACCAATTTCCTCATTAATAATTGTCCAGTTTTAATTTTCTCTACCTATTTTACTATTCTAATTTGTTTGCCTCCTATAAACAATTGTAAACGTTGTGTAAATAGGAGTAGTAGGTAGTAAGTAAGTAGCCTCCTACTACTACCACTACTATTACTACTACTGGTTGTGATACTATTATTATTATTATTATCATTATTATTATCATCATCATTAGCATTAATAGTAGCAATAGTGGTGGTGGTTGATGTAGTTGGGGTATTCAATGTAGATTGGACAATGTAGGTTACATTAATTGTTGCTGCCGGTGTGCAGTGGAACATAGATCAAGCACACCAGAAATTAAGGGGGCGGAGCTACGGCTGAACCTTGATAGAGTTCCAGGTGTTTATATTTCATTCTCAGACTAAAATCACTCTTGGCCTACGTTGTCCAAAATAAACAAACAAACAAACAAATAAAAACCTGCTGGACAGCGCAGGACGCTCACCTCTGTCCTGCAGGACGGAAATTTTTCTCGCAAAACTAGGTCATTCCGACACTGTGAGTTATAAAATATGTCTGCTTCTTCATTTTGTTGTTGTTTTTTTTATCTGAAGTTCTCACGTGGTGCAATTATTGCAGCTTATTTCGAGAACAGGTTGTTGCATATTTTTCAAACACACCCACATCTTTTTAGACTATATGACTCGACACTTTGTTGCAAGGTAAATAGTTTGGATTTGTGGCTGGTTTGTTCTGAAATCAGTGGAGTTGAAATCTGTGTCCACATTTGAACTTAAGTAATCACTCTGCTTAACCAAGAGATAACTCTTGAATTGTTGGGTCAACTTGACCTAATGATATCTTTGAAGTGGGAGAATATCTCCCACTGCAGTTATATGCATAAAACTGCACGTTATTTAACTGTTTATTTAATTATTTCACTGTGCAATAATTTATATCTGTAGGACTTGACAACAATTCAACAGTGCAATAGCCCTGTGTGGTGTTCATACACTCAGTGGCCACTTTATCAGGTCCACCTGTACAATCTAATGCAGTCCAATGCAACAGCTCTGCCATAAATTCTACCTTTTAACAAAGTTTATCATGCTCAGTTTTTCTTGACATTGTGGAGAATGTGTACATTTAATTATATGTTTATTACTGAGGTTGTAGTTTGCAGAGGTCTTGCACTGGACTATGAGCTAAATGCCAAACATATAATTAAATGAACACCTTTGTTACTGTGACAAAAAACAAAAACAAAAAGCAAAACAAAACAAACAAACAAACAAAAACCCTGAGCATTATAGGCATCATAAAAGTAAACTTTATGGCATAATATTTGTAATGGATTGTATTTGATTGTACAAGTGTGCCTAATAAAGTGGCCACTGAGTGTAGTTATACTTTTTATATGTGCTCAGTTACTCTCTCTGTATTTTTTTGTTGTAATATTTGTACGTATTTATACATAATGCACATACTTTTACAACTAGAATTAATGCACAAGCAGGATTAATGAACATACTTTTATTATGATTATTATTACTATTATTATTGTTGTTGTCGTCATTATTATAATTATTATTATTAATGTGGATATTATTATTAATGCGCATATTATTATATTTCTTACTTTCTTTTCTATTTCTTATACTTTCACTTATGCTTGTAATATTCTTCTTTTGAGAATTTGAGCAACTGCAGCTGACCCAGTTTCCCCTCGGGGATCAATAAAGTATATCTGATTGTGATCTGCTAGAGCAACACTACAAGAGGTCGGATAAATTGTGAAGAACTTGCGCGCCTCTGGAGAGCCGCCTACAGTCAGCAGATGAAACTGAAATTGCGTTAACTGAGTTTGGCCTGAGTTGTCTTCGCTGAAAGAAAACACTGGCAAATCCATCGCCGTTTTGGCTGACGCTCACCAGTCAGAACAGGATGTGCAGACATCCCTTTTACTGAGGAACACCCAGTTTTCATACCTCGCTGACAGTGACCCCTTAACTCACACAACGTGACAAACAAGAATCTGACCAACATGTTGATTTGAAATCCACTTGGCTGCTCTGTCACAAACATCTCCCCATTACCAGCATAGTTTTTGATTGCCAGTGCCAGTGTCTCCTCATTTGCTCAGGAGGTATGCAAAGGAGCACTGTGCGAATAGAAGGGTGATGAAGGTGGAGCTTATGGAGCCAAAACGCCTCCTCGTATGGACCACAAAACCATGTCAGAGATACACAGTATGGAAGATTGTTATTTGTGCTGATCAAGTGCAAATGTTAACTCCAGAAAAGGGAGCCTTACCATAAGAGCTTGCAGACATGAGAAAGTAGTTCTGATATGTCTGCTCAAACATCGCTGAAAAGCAGATGGACAGCCGTAGTTTGTTTGCATACAAGCTCAACACAAATAACTGTCATATAAGAGTCCTTTGCAAAATGTCCATCCACCACATACAGCTTAATTCACTTAATGTTGTTTATGTAATTTAGTGTCTTTACCACAAGGGGGAGCTCATCAGTAGCGCTTTAGCCCAAACTGATGCTCATAATTGAATTCTCCCATCAGATTAAAAATACCTGAGTGAATATCATTGTCTTCATTTCATCTAACAAAAATGTAATAGAGGCTATTTTATGATAGAAGTATAGTATTTGCATATTATTCTAGTGTTTTATGTTTAGTAACATGGGAAAAGGGAGAGGACTCGTTTAGTTCCACTCCACATGGTAAATGTTTATTGCGCTTGTTTTCACTGAAACTGTGTAGTTCTGAGGGGGCTTATTTATAGGGGGAAAAGCAGTCAAAGCAAAATTCCTCCATAAAACTTCATTTCCCACATTACAATGCGCCACACTGACCCCGCCTTCTTCTCTCCCGAGTGGGCTCTCGTCGCGTTTCTTTGCAGTGATTTGATTGCTGAGCTGTTTGTGATTTGGCTCGGACACACCTCGCCCTGCATCATCACCATCGGCCTCCTCATCTTCCTCACAATTAAAGAAAAAACAGCAACAACAACAACAACAGCATCCAGCTCCACGGTTGTTGACGTCGCTCGGCGGGCCTGAAGATGTCTGCTAGTTTCTTTGGGCCAAAGCCAGTTTAGGAAGACCCATTTCCTCGGAACCGCAGGAAAACACTCGCGTCGTGTTGTTAATAGGTCGCCGTCCTTCAGAGGCACTAACGTTGTCTAAGTTGGCCTCGCCTTGCAGTCCAGTTGTGTGGCAGTGAGTATGTTTACGTGAGGCGACATGTCTGTGTGCCAGGCCGAGGCGAGGACCGCCGGAGATGCCTACTGGCTAGTAACGCTACTTGGACCATAGCTAGGAAGCAGATAACACATTAGCATACTTGCTCTACTCAAAACATTGCCGCCGGAGCTCTTGCAGTTATTTGTATCCCAAGGCTCCGACGTTACTTAGTTTGCGCCCAAGACAGGCGATTTTAGTTTAACTAACCAAATAAGACAGCTAGAGGAAGATGGCTAAACAGCAGCAAGTCAAACATTGCTAGCTAATTGTCCAAACCGCCTTGAGTCAACACCAGTCTCGCGCTTGAGGCTGTTGCACGAAGTCAGGTTAGCAGTGCCCGTGAGCTTTCCATCATAACAATTAAAGCACCAAGTGATAGTCTTCATTCATCGTCTCTAGAGGCTGTCCAACACTAACGCTGCTTTAATGCTAATGCAATACATGGTCGGAGTACTAGCACAGGCGTTTATGTTTGAATTGGTTATATAACAGCGTCGCTGTATGATGGGCAAAGATTACCTCTAGCCTGCACGTAACCGTAGATATGATCACAGGGCAGTTGATGCATTGAATTGAATGTGAGCGTCTCACCAATAAGACGCTTAATTTGGGTGTTGTGAGAATCTGTGCCTGCGTTGGAGCAATAACAGCCTTGCAAAATCGGAGGAGAAGTCCCAGTTTTTGGCCATGGAGGGAAATTTACAGAAAACGACCCAGTTAGCTCGAGAACTAACACGGATACTCAACAGCTACAACAAGCACTCCATACAGTTGAAAAAGAACCTGAAAGAGACTGATATATTCTTCCGGGAAATAAAACAAAATTACAGCAATGCTTGTGCATCAGCCATAAGCTCGGACGCAGCCTCTCTGGAGGCAGGTAAGTGTCAGTACCTGCAACAGCAACATGTGATCATGTTGCACAGTGCACCCAGATGTCTTTACTTTTGTATATTTAACAATGCCAAGACATGAAAAACAGCCACATTTTTGTGATTTCAAGCATGTTGTTCTCATGTATCCCTTAAGAGAACAAAATAGGAGACTGAGTTGGTGATCTACCAGGAAAAACTAACAATCAGCTGCTGCTGCCAAGTAATTTCTGCTCCAACACTTAGACTGGAAAAATGCATTAATTAGGGTTAGGGGAAACTAAAGAGATTAAAGGCCCTCTCAGAAGCATGAGCAGCCTAAGTGCACCAAATATGTTGAGATTTATGCACATGAACAGTGAGAGCACCACACTAGTTGGCAGAAAGCCTGGGATGTCAGGCATTCTCCTTTGCATTAATTGTGTGCTGTATCTGAGTGTGTGTGTGTGTGTGTCATTCAGTGAGGGGAGTTGGGTGGCTCAAGTATAAGATAAAATTCCCACGCATAAAACAAATGTAGTACTTTGTAGACTTGTAGACTTTCCCTAGGTTTAAAAGTTGGGGGCAGTTGTCGAAGTGACACAGACCATGGACAAACTTCTGTATCTTAGAGTCCAGCTTCAGGAATACTGTCTGTCATATCACATTACTGCATTACAACGATTTCCACAGAAGAATGTTTTTAACTTGTTTCAGTCATTGCTACATGTACCCTAACGTCTCATGGGAATATTTCTCCCGTTTTTGACTCTACTATTTGGATACTTATCTGTGTAGAAAATAGATTAACCACACTGGATGACAACCCCGATTACAGTGATGTTATGCTGATAAAAATTGTAATGATTCACATCTACAGTGGTAGCTTAGGCCATTGGAGCTGGTAGCATGTACGTAAAGCAGGCCAAATTCTTCCCCCTCTATACTGAATGGAGAATGTTAATCTTAAAATTAATCTATTAGCGAAATAAGACCATAATGCCACCTTTCACAGGCAAAGCCAAATGCATGTCTTCACCTAGCAACTAGAGTAATCAAGCAAATGTTTTGGTTAGACTTATTTTACTGCACAAAAATGCACAGTAGCGTAACACATAAAATAGTCCTTGATCTATAACTTAGGTAGAGGTCATATAGGGATCTACAATGATAGCTTATTGAAAAACTGAGGCTGCTGAGCATAGTCTGTACACTGATGGGCACATCAGATGTTTAGCACAGGTCTGGCTTCATGTATCCTGAGGGCTTTAATGCTTCATGTAAGGTACAGTCAACTGGTAATGCCAGATTAGAGGAACAGTTTTAGTAAAACTTGGTGGATAGGAGAGACAAATGCAGTTGGACTTTTAATGTAGAGTGGGTCATTCATTGCCGGCCCCTATTCTTTGTTGTAAATGTTTTTCACCGTGACTCAGCATCACTGAGGATTATGTCTGTTACCCTCAAATCATCACAGTGAATTGCTTCTTCTGTGTGCACTTCATGTCTCAGGGTTGGGTCAGGAAAGAACGGCACAAAGAAGGAGGCCAGATTTAACACCACCTTAACATTTTGCTGTCACAGAAGAGTGATCAGTATCCTGGTAGTGAAGCTCAGGAAATCTGATGTCTTTCATTAACTTATTTCTGAATCCAAGCTGACCAAGAATTCCTTAAGTATTGATCGCAATTCACTGGTGTGAATAAGGGGGGTTAGGGCCGCCTACTAGAGTGATGGAGGATGTTTAGTTTTAATCCCTGGATAACCAGTTGTGTTTCCAATCATTGCTCAATATATCACCATATATATATATGGTCACTTTTCTTTTATATCACTTTTCTCCTGTCTCTCTTCCCCCAGGCCAACTTAGCTGCATCTCTTTCCCCAGCCATGAGGAAGAGTTCTTACGCAACACGGTGGGTGCTGCCCCTTACATCCTGGTGCTGGGACAGGACTGTGCTGCCCGCTATCAGCTGCTCAACTGCCTCCTGGGGGAGAGACTGCTACCACTGGGCCCTGAGGCCGGGGAGGCCTGTGAAGGGGTCCAGGGCATTGTGTGCAAGAGGAGGAAGTTGTGTTTCACCCATGGGAGACAGACACGGCTCAGCCTGGCGCTGCCTGGCCAGTATGAGCTGGTCCACCAGCTGGCGGCTAACTGTGGCCGTTGGGACACAGTGCCCCGGGAGGACCTGGAGATCCACGAGGAGTGTGAGGACCCGGCCCACAGGCTGGCAGAACTGGAGATTACCCTGCACCACCCTCTGCTACAGGTACGCTTCAGGTCATAGCCAGGCCAGCAGAGAGGGTATCTGCATGAGTTGAAATGGAGTGTCAGTCCAAGTATAATTTGTATAAGGTCAAGAGAGACAATACTAACCGTATACTTACTGAGAGATGGAATAACTAAGAAATCATTTTGGTAATTATTTAGTCCCCGTATATGTAAGCTTAGTCTCTGTACATAGTAAAATTTTGTTAGCATTTTGTTGTTGCAGTAATCAGTTTGATATAGCTCTCAGGAGGAACTGAGGTCTGTCACAGTGCATGTTGCATGGTCACACATAGCCCAGTTTGGTCCTCTAGTTTGGATTGAGCATGGCAATGAGTATCTCCTAACCTGGATTAGACTCATGTCGTAATACTCAAAGCATCATTTTTTGTGAGGTGTTATTTGTCTTCCTATGATAGGGCACAAAGGAGAGGATTGATTTTTTTCATCATTGTCTCTGGCTGGAACTAGCCTGTTTCACTCACACATGGCTTAGCTGGCATGCAGATTACTGACCAGAGCTGATTAATTCCTGGGTTTTTCCTTCTTTTCATTACCTAATTTGTGGTTCTGTACGGGAATACAGCGTTGCCACAGTTGCCTTTTTTCCTATTCAGTTTTCAAGAACTCCTGACAAACACAGCTAACTGATTTGGCATGGTGTGAGGATTGTGGTTATTCCTTGTCATGTGTGAAACGTGGAAATTAGTGTCTAATCCTTTAGACCAAGGCCTCTTAGCAAGCATCAGACCGCCGCAGAAACTAGGCCTAGCATTGCTTCAAGGCTGCCCA
>OMLB01054711.1:0-17725 GCA_900302555.1 Myripristis jacobus
ACACTTACACACACCTGTCTTATCATTTCTTTGTTTCTCCCTCTCACAGACGATGCATGTTTTGAATAAGAACATCCGTAAAGGCATGGAAAACTACTACGACGACTTGGACTTCAAAAACATCATGGACTTTGTGCAGAAGAAGGTAGGCTTAGGTTACCTGCCTGTTTAGCTCTCCTCTTTACAGTCCAGGCATTTTACCCCAAAATGTGGGACAACAACAAAAAAAAACTCTATGGATTTGGTGCCCTGAATATTTTTTGAATGAGAAAAAAAGTCCCAAATGTGATCCTACCAAAAATGCCTTTTTAGCCGTATGTTGGTGACCATACAAGCCTGCAGTCTTGTACATGCTAGATTTGACTATGCTGTATTTATTTCCTTGAAACAAACAAATAAACCCCACATAGAGTATGAGTGATGGCATTTATCATAGTATTTAATCATATTTAGTATTACTATCAGTGTTAACACATAACAAGTTACTGTAATCACATTACATTTGTCTGTAATGCATCACATCACATTACAGTTACAAATCAAACAATTGTGGCGTTTCTCACATTACATAAGTTCTTCAATTATCTGCATAATAGATGCTTTTAATAATAGATGCATAATAGATTATGCTTTTATCTCCTGTAAGGTGACCTTGGGTGACATGAAAGGCGCCTCCAAATAAAATGTATTATTATTACTATTATTAGAAAAAAATCGTATAACGTGTGTTCATGCGTGATCTGATCGTGCAACAGTCACCTGACCTCTCCTAAGATGTCACCTCACTTTGGCTAGAGTTCGAGCTGGAGATAGGACAAAATGGCAGAGCAGTCTACAACTTTTGAGGGGTGGAGACATGCATATTATTTCAAAATGCATAAAAGGAGAACAATGTGGCGGTGAAGTGTAAACTGTGGTCAGGCCAGAAACAACTATCCACTGCTGTGAACACAACATCAAATGGGCTGGTTTTCACTTTCACGTTGCTGTCGGCTTTTTGGTATTACTTTATTAAAGCGTATCAAAGAAATATATTGTGTATGTCTTTCATATCAGGATGGGGATTTGTGCTGATACATGGGCATACAGTATGTGAGGTTTAACATTATATATAATGTGATAATGCATCTCAGGTAATGTTATGGAGTAACGCAGAAGTAATGTGACGATTAGTGTGAAGAATTACTACCCATCAGGAGTAACTAAGTAAAGCAATGCATTACTTTAAAAAAAAACAAAAACAAGTAATGTGTAATGCATTACTTTTTTTGAGTAATGACATCAACTATTATTATTATTATTAATAATCTCCCTTCTCTGGTGCTTGGACTAAGCCTATAAAACCTGCTGAAACTGGTGCAGCAAACCATGCAGAAAATGAACTTGATTATGCAGATAGTGGGAGTTGCCTGGACTCAAAATCACTGTGTGCAAGTGCGTCTAAATTCTTCATTTTAAAATGTGTTTATATGAACAACTAATTATAGCATTCCTCAACAATTTACAGCAGTTGAAGACCTTTACTTGATTGTTTTGGTTCTAACTTTCTGTAGCATGTTTGTACAAGTTCAACATAAGTTACATACTGGAACTTTAGCAGAGCTTGTTTGCTCAATTTGCACACAAGAAATTGTAGTTCCTCAGTCACCCACGTTGTTGTCATCGTTTTATCCTTGTGGTCTGGAGCTGAACAGTTTATAGATCTTGGAAGGAACATAAGGTTGTGTTGTGTTTGTGTGTTTGCGTGGTTCGAGGTTGTTGATGAGTGTTAATGAGTCCAGCTGGTGACACATATTGCCTTGGCTTGTAATTAAAAGATAAAAGCAACTGTTTCTTTGTGGGGGCTGGTTGGTGATTGTACAGGAATCTTGGGTGTGTTTGAGGGGGTTAATGTGTGTTGATTTTTTTTTTTTTTTCTGACTTTAGCAAGGCCATACTGTACATCTGCTGGAAATGAAGTGCAGACTGCTGTGCTGGTGTAGTCTTAAACAGTCAAATGGTGCAGAGTTGAATGTGTGCACCAAGCTCTTTAGAGTACATTTTATCTCACCACAAATGATTGTTTTTGTTTTGTATTTCTGTGTTCATGTCTGTGGGTAGCAAGTTGACATCTACTTGGAATACCATCTCGAGATCTCTCAGCAAGTGGAAAATTGACGTCTGTTCAAGTGTTAATAGGTTGAATGTTCAGTCTAAAAGCTTTTATAGATGATTTCAGAAGCAGAAGCAATAATTTTTTGTCAGACTGATGCTCTCAATGAATCTTTAGACATTTTAGCCTGGCTCATTCGAAGGGGTCTTAAACTTTTTTTAAAGGAAGATCCAACCATCAAACACTGTTTAAACACATATATGCCCGTTTTACTTTGTGGTTGGGTGCTGTTTTGTTATTTTCTAGTTTATTTTGCCTACAAGTATAAACTGCAAGACTACAGAATTGTGATTCTTTACCTTCTTTTTATTAAATGGATGCTACTTGTAATCTGTATTACATCTAGGTAAGTTTGCAAAGCTATCAGGGTTTAAACTGTAGACACAAATGAGAAAATCAGGCTTTCATTCTGGAGACACAACTCATTGAAAGATCTCAACATCATCCTACAGTCTTATTATATGAGGACCAGGTAGAAGATAAATTTTAGACTCTAGTCCATCAATTTAAGAAACTGTTGATTAAAGACAAGCTATATCCGACCCTGTGGGCTGTTAATTTTAAGATGGGCATCTGTCTTTTCGACAGCATAGTTGACCTTTCCATCTACCGCCCCTCACTTTGTTCTAATGGAGATCTGACATTTTATTTCTCTGTTGGGTCCAACAAAGGCTGCCATTGTCTGTAGAATTAGAACAGAGCGTAAGTGGCCTTTGTTTTTCAGACAATAATACTGCACAGTTCATCCAAAAATAATCACAATACTGACTACTGCTACTGCAAGGTCCATTGACAAAAGCTGCAGTTTTCCATTAGAGGGGAACTGCAGCCCTGACGAGTCACCACCCCTCCCTGTGAACACCTTGCCTGACATTCACAGATTTAGTGCGAGGTGCATGCACTGCCCAGTTGACATATTTTCATATGCTTCAGCAGAGATATAAAAAAAACCTGTTTCCATTTTTTAAATCAGTATTGATGTTGCAATCACAACACTCACAATTCAAACAGCCTTTCTAATGGGATTTTTTTGTCCGTACCATCAAGCCTCGCTACACTGGAAACAACAAAGCCACTCAGTCAGTCAGACAGAAACCAACATAATTTACTCAGTGCTAGATTGTTTTCCCACACAAACATGATCATGCATATTTATTAATCCATTTTGGATTCATCACAGATGGCGTTTAGTCTATAAAGCTGTCAAACAATCAAAATTGCTACGTCCATACAGCAATAAAACCTCATTCATGCAATCTTAAGATATAAAATGCACAATAAGTAAAGTAAATCTTCTCGGGTTTCTCTTCCATGTGATATTCATATGGCTCTTTGTTCTTGTACTCGTCCAAGAACCAGGTAAAACTGGAATGCATGGTTTGGTTTTCTGGTACAAACGACACAGACATCATCAAACTTCACCACTATTGCTGCTAATGGAGTGTGAGTCACAGAAAAAACACATGTTTCATAATTTTATGGTCAACCACATTATCACATACCTGTAACATGAGTACAAAATGGGAAATAGGCATAATGCAATCAAAGAGGAATAATGAAAACCTGCATTACAGGGAAAATATGTTTGCTACAATTAAAAAAAATTGTTGAAAACAGTTAAAATAGCTTAAACCAATAAAATAAACACAAGTAGAGGCAAGTTCATCAAACAGACTGCTCTAATCCAGAGTGTTTTGGATTAGAGCAGTCTGGGTTGAAGCGAGCCCAAAGTGCTATATTGCCCTTTGAGAAGACCCAATCAGTCAATCCAGCTGTCTGTTATTGACACCTAACCTCATCTAATAGGCCTGGAGAAACCCTAATCAATTGGTTTGGTCTATAGAAGGTGTTCATCCATCAGATAGTGGACTAGCTTAACAAAGCTATTGGCAGGAACAGTCAATCATACACTCTGAGCCACAGATAGTTTGGTAGCCATAGATAGTTTGGTCAAGTTGTACTGTGGCTGCCCTGTTGCTGCCCCTGTCTCCATAACCAAGTCTTTGCTGAAATTTAAATGTCACCATTATCAGACAAATTTCCCATATTCATTTTATAGTGGGTGGATGTAATTTTCATTTTCGTTTCCACATCTGCACCTGTTGTATTCACTTCTTTCGTTCCACCTGCGCCTGCCTTTTTTTTGTCCGAGGTGCCCTTTTTAGATTAAAACATCAAGGCTGTCTTCAAGAAAAGGGTATTACCAGTCATCTTAGGCGCAAAAGCTACGAGTATGAATTCATTTTCCCACCAGCTCAACAGTGCACATAAAGCCTTCATGATAACACATGTAGCATTAGCACTGTTAATGCTACATGTATGCATATCTAGAATATCTGGGGATTGAAATGTGACTGCAATGGCCTCGTTACTTTTGGCCAGTCCAGAGACATTTCCCTGAAATGGACTGGGGTGCCTCATCCTCCCAGTTTTTCCCAAGACTATAAATGGGCAGGCTTCAAGCAGGCTGTCACTCAAAGTCAGGGCAGGCAAAAGTGGTGAGTGGGTGGGTCACATGATACGGCCTCACCTTGTACCACACTGTGTATGGAGAAGTGACTAGCCGGCCACATGACTGCGACTCGACAAAATAATAAGATACGTGCTTCCTTGTTTACATATAATATGAAATACATCTAGTTTAGCCTTATTTTTATACCATTAACTGTATGATTAGTTTTGGTCTGAAGATGGGACATTTTTTTATTTATTGATTTATTTATTTTATTTTTTTTTACAAAGGCATGCAAAACTATCACCAAAATTATGCTAATTATGTCTAAGGTGTCCTGGGCACTGTAACACTATATACATAAACCGCTACATATCAGACCCAAAGTAATCGTTCACCAGAAACATCACAGGCATTATCTTTGATTGCCTTTGCTGCAGAGCGTGGGTTTTGCAGATGTTTCACTGTTCAGTTATTTGGATTATGATAAGAAAGAGTGGATGAGGCAGCAGGAACGAGGTGGATTCAAAAGAGGAAACCACAGGAGGGGTGTAAAACTATGAGCAGAGGAAAAGATAGAATGTGCACTTATTCACATTTCATCCCATTTTAAATGGATGCAGAGAAGCAGAGAGGAGGTAGAACTGGGTTGGTGAAAGGTTCCCTGCTTGCAGTAGCTTTTTTCCACTGGGCAGGGCAAGCCATGCGTTGACCAGTTACATCCTTTTGTTTAACCAACATCACTTAGCAGATGTTTGGTTAAGTGCTGGTTGTGGCTCCATCATGCTCTTACTGTAAGACCATTAGAAAAACCCTCTTTGGTGAAATGTTGAAATCTGTGTGGCTTCTTTAGGTCATACCAAGCTCAGCAATTCATGTCACAGTCTATTTCTTCCCAGGATGTAAAATGGGAACTAGAATCCCCCAATTTCCCTATACAGATTCCACTTTAGAGTGAAGATGGGTTTGTTAAATATTTTTTAACTATAAAAACGCTCCTGTCCTTGTGTCTCTAACACAAAAATTGTCTCAAACCAGTTTGTGCGTGGATAGACTGTCAGACACCGTCAGTCGGTCTGTCACAGAACAGATAGCCCTCACTTAGTTCGGCAGTCAGCTGCAAAATTGGTGGTCGGTCAGCAGGCATGTCATAAGAAAAGCCAGCTGAATCTGATGGCTCACCTGGTAATGGACCTTTAAAAACAGGCTGTAAAAGCAGATGAGTGGCAGGAAAATAAACGTCTAAAAAACAAAGAGCAGAAAGACAGATAATGGTTGAAGCTGGAGGGTTCAAAGAGCCACACTTTGAGTTGTAGGATCTGATGTCATTTGGATGAGAGGTGGTTAAAACAGCGAGGAGGAAAAAGCATGAAAAGAGGATACAACAAACAAGTCACATGTGCTGAATTATATTTTATTTTAGAATGAAGTCAGTGAACAAAGGGCTGTGTAATGGCAGCCATCACTTGTGTACAAAATGGTTGCTGACTAATCATTCTCTTTCTTTACGTGCCTAGTCGAAATGGCTAAGGAAATAAATTCAGCTATACTCTGGAACAGTGATTGTTAGCAGGACCAGGCAGCAGATATTATTAGACATGCCTGCTTAGATGCTGCCATATGATTACCTGGTCTGTCTAGTGTCTAATAATCATAATTATGACCACCACACAACAAATTGGTGCCCAGAACTCACTGCCTGCAACTGTGGGGGAAACAAAAAAAACCTTAGAAAACATAAAGTGATATTTGTGAAGTTTCTGCTGCTGTGTTTTTCATAAACATTTTAGCTGAAATCGTTTGAAAACAACATTTAGCTTTAGCCTTGAGTCGACTTTTGGCTGTAAAACTTTATTAGTTTTTCATCGCCATGAAAAAAGGAATCCAAACAGTGGTTCATTTAACACTGTTTAATCTGCCACATCTGGCCAAGATCCTTTGTGATTGAAGTGTTGCTGAATAAGCAAGAAAGAAGGCATCAAACCAATCTCTATTTCCTTTTCATGCAAGTCCTACCACTAAGATCAAGCACATGTCTACTGGGGCTGCTGCCTGAAAGTCAAAAAGTCAAGTCATCAGTTGTAGACCTCCACAGTCGACTCAGAAGGTGCAGTGCAGCCGAAGTTTTTTTTTTTTTTTTCTTTTTAGCTAGTTACTGGTCATTGCAATATAACAATAAAACAAGACATTAGACATAACTACACAAAACAGAGGACAACAAAAAAACTCACAGAGTTGGTGAAGAAAAAAGGACAACCGTTTGCCAGGGCAATCGAAAGCAGCCAAACAGATATTGTGCACCGTCAGAGGCCCCAGTGTCTACTTTGTAATCACTGCATCCTTGTCATCATCACACATACACACATACAGACCCTATGTGGAATGATGAAGTGCATGCACGTCTATTTTGCTCTTCTCTCGAGGGAAAACCCACCAAATCGACAGAATGCTAAATCCATTATCTAATTTTGACAAATGGCAATTGAAATCTGATTCAGTTGTGGGTCAAAAGCAAACTTTACACACCTAGTCCACGAAACAGGACAAAAGCTCCAAGAGGACTCATGCACATTGAAAACCTGCAACAATATATTAATTGTCCATGGCTGGTGAAGGTCTAGCACTGACACTTTCCAAAATAAATGTATTATCACACGTTAGACAGTATGCAGGAGTCTTCTTATAATTGAAATCTGACTGAAATAAAAAATAAAGCCAGAACAACATATTTATGGCCAAGCAGCAAACCTTACTAAGGGTACAGCCTTTTTTAAAATTCCTAACACGCCAAAATATATTTAGCAGTTCTTCCATTTAGCTGTAAAGGTAAATAGGAAGGTATTGTTGTTGGTGTTGTTGTATTTTTGGATTAAGAACCAACAGCTCTGGACAGTAAAAACAAAATAATTATTTTGACCCACTGCCTAAAATGCTGGTCTGTGCGTCCATGTACTTCTTCCTGGTCCTTCTGGTCTACTGGCATGATGTCGGCACACCGATCACTCTGAACTGGCAGGGCAGTCTCATATTTATTCATGTATTCATTCTCTCTGTGTATCTCTTGCTATCTCTCTCGGTGTCTGGCCCATCCTTCGTGCTTCTCCCTATCTCGCTTTCGTCTGTGTATCGTCTCCTTTCCCTTTCACTTTTCTCTCTCTCTCTCTCCTCTCTCTCTCTCTGTGTTTCTCTTCATCCCATTAAAATAGCTGTCTCAGTGAATGATTACACAGCACAGCTATTATTATGGCTCTTGGGTTCTTATGTCAGTGTTTATTGTGTTGTATATGCTCCAAGGCAGCTGTGCTGTCAAATTTAACCTTAGGAACAATATAAATCAAACAATGCTGATTTCTTTTTAAACTCTGGATTGGGAGTCAAAATAAGTCCAGCTTTTCCTTCGTCCTACAAATAGGAACAGTAATAGTTCTACATGAACCTGGGCTATATTTTGAGAGCTTTAAGGTAATCCTGCCCAGGAACCAGCAGTTTGAAAACAAAGATTTGAGTCTTAATAGGGTTACCACATAGCCACTGTAAAGGAAACCAGTGTAAAGGAGCATGCTGCTGTGACCGTTGATGCATATGAGCAGACTTAATATAGGTTCCATTGCAGCCTGGCTTCTGCACCAGTTTTACTAATGACCTTGGTAGAAAACAGCGGAAACAGAGTAGTCAGCTTCCAGAAATTGCTTTTGTACTCAGATGTAGGTTCACTAACCTTAGGGTGCAAAGTGGTTAATGCATTTTTTTTTGTTTGTTTGTTTGTTTGTTTGTTTGTTTTTTACCTCAGATGCTTGAGCTAAATGTGCAAATGTTTCTTGTGAAAATAGTTTTTTTATTTTCAGTGTTAAAAGTAATCCATCAAGACTGGCACTCCCTCTCCCCAAAGCACCACTTGTAATTAGAGCGCTCTCTGGTCTGATCTGATATCACTGGACAGGAAACCCTCTGCTTGCCTGACTTGCTGGTGATGATGTCTAGATCTTGCAGCAATGAAAACAACCATTCCAAATGGCTAAATCTCTTCGCAAAAGTCTTTACACCACCTTTCCAAAAAGTTTGCACTGTATAGGCCACAATTATTTGGATTAGTTAATGTTGTTGAATGTAAGTGAAATGAGCACAATGTTTATTTCTAAGTGTCTCCTATAAATATCCACTATGTGTGCAAAATAATATTTGCATATCATTTACGTATGAATGATTATGTTGGGCACATAGCTGGATTTTTTTTTTCAACTCATTGAAAATGAACAATGAATAGCATGGCATTCTGATTTGGCTTTTCAGCGGTGAGGCATGTTCTGTTCTGCAAACCTTGAATGAATCTGATGTCCTGTCCTGCGCTACACTGAGCACTACACACACACCTCTAGACAAATAACCGTTATGACGGTGTGGCTAACTCAAAAACAAGGCACAGACAGTCAAGGCAAGAGAGGAGAGAAAAGAATTACTTGGTTAGCACAGTAAACTCTAACTTAACTAGACTAGTTGTCAAAAAGACCTAGAAACGGCGTACTTTTTTGTTTAAAGGAACCAAACCTTTCTATCCTTTGCTTGCCCAGTTTTTACAACAAAGTGGTTGTCTTACATAAAAAAGAACAACAAAGTGCATGCAGTTGCATAAGCAGGCACGACCCTCAGCCTGAATAATACATAACCCCTTTTTATTGCTAATGTTTATGCAGTGCATCATATTTGGAAAGTTAGTATCAGTGGAAGAGAACGGTTTTCCCTTTCACCATTTTATCCTGTTGTGTGAAGAAATGTTTCTCAAATGTCACTGTCCATGTGTGCATTGAAACTTTGATGTTGAGTAATGCTCAGTGATCCATACTTTTCTCTGTCAGATATGGATTCACTGTTAGGCTGTACCTCTCCAGTGCCTCTCCATCCCAGGGCAGCACCGACTTGTGGGAGACGCACGTTCCTGCCTCCTTTGCAGAACATCATCAGCAGTGTATTGTGATCCATACAAGAATGGCTGAACAGTTGAAAATGTATTTTGTGCATCATGTTTTGAGTGTAGTATTTTTCTTTGGAACCATAACTGCTTCAGCTTTTAGAAATAATCAGAGTTCATGAGATAAATGGTTTATAACCCTGGCCTTTTAGGGGTTGGATTCTGTTTACTTTCATTTCCCATGTTCCCATACCATAATCAGCATCGTTGTCATTTTCCGTTTCCTATTATTCTGCTATGGTGTGTTGTGATTGGCCCACCAATCTGGATGGTTAAGTTAAGACATTAGGTATTAAATGGTTAAAATAAGGCAAGGGTTTGCTATTTCATTAAGTTAAGGGACTCCTGGAATGTGGCGGTATATGTGTATGAAAAAAAAATCTGTACATCAAATATTGATAACCATATGGTTTAAGAGGTTTGTCATACAGTGTATAACCAATTTTTTAGTCCTGGTTTCTCGGCAGCTTGATGTCTGAAACAGCATTTAGGCCATGCGACACTGAAGCTCTGATGACTGTAAGGAAGGATGCTTGGAGCAGCATTTAGTCAATGTGACACCAACGTTCTCGGCTGAAACCAATAATAATTACATTCTTTTAGACAGTTTAGTAGCCTCTCTAACCTCTTTTATTCCTTCTGTGAAATAATGAATATTTGCAGCCTCCAGGCCTTTTTTTATATAATGTTTTCGGTTTAAATAACTGTGCTTGGTTGTTTGGCGTGGCACTATTGTCTGTGCATCCATTTGGTATTTGGGACCATTTGTGTTATTGATTAACAGGCGCACAGTTCAGTGTGTGAGGGACATTTCTCCTTTCTAATGCGGTGTGGTGGCTAAGACAGCAGAGCCAAGTCATCGGAAAAACATAAATCTGTTAGGATTTGAACATATCCTTTGAAATGCAGGTAACATGAATAATGGTCCAATAGTTAATAGTTCATGGTTCAGTAGTTTCAGGAGGCCTCAACAACATAACATGGATGACAGCTACTAGAAAATGCCCTTCTTGTATTGTTGGTTTGCTGTAGATTTTTTTTTTTTTCTGTTTTGACCTACCCCAGCAAGAATCTTAAAAACTGAGGAAGAGTTTTATTTATTTATTTATTTATTTTTATGTATGTATGTATGTAGGCCTGTCACGATAACAAATTTTGCTGTCCTTTGTGTCAAGAGATAACTTTTAGAGATTATGCTCTATGCACAGATCTGCTTACACCACAAAGGCTGAAATTTGAAAAAAGAGCTGGTTATTATGAACAACTTCACAAAATGATCAGTATGCCTGGTCATCACATTATTTACATCATGAACAAGTTTGATTTGATGCAATACAGTGCTCTTTTATACACAATGGCCCTGTCATGTCATTTGTAGAAAAGGAGGCTATGAGACAGTTTATAACGAGACATACTTAGAGCACACAGCCCATGAATAGTGAATAACCGGAGTAGAAGCGGCTGGAGAATCTCATCAAAAAATTTACAGTTCTCAGCTGTATTGATTTGTTTGTAAAGCCTTAGTTGAAAACGACTGCTATAGACCAGGCTGAAAGCACTGCAAGTTAGCTGTACAAAACTGAAAGTTAAGGTGAAAAAATGTGTTTTTGGGATGGAAATGATTTCACTGTCACAAGGCTCTCGTTGGATTACTTGGGTTATTTTGTCTCTCTCCTTCTTAAGCTGCAGACATTAAGTTGAGGAGGCGAAGGTGGGAAGCGGGTAGAGCAGCTACTTTCCAGGCTGGAATTTAGACAACTAAGACAAAAAAGGTGGAAAACAGCAACATGACCAAGCCTAGCAACCTGGTCTTGGTTTATATAATTAGGGACACAAAGGTCTCCATAAAGCACAGGTTAGTTTCATGACTGTTAGTAAGTGCTGAAATTGCTTAGTGCAGGTTTAACACAAAACAAAATATAGATTAATATTAGGATCCCCAAGGCAAAGTCAGTTCAACTGGGCTTCCACAGCTTCATGAAAGTCAACTTAGGCATCCGGAGCATGGAGAAGTTTGAAAACCCCTGGCTTAACTAACAGTTACATCAGAGGATGAATCGGGTATACAGCTATCCAGTCCTGCTACAATAGTTATGCCATCATGTGCTACGTTAACCCCTCTCTTAGTTGTCAGATGGAATGATCAAGGTGTCTTTTCTTTCTAACCTGAGCCACTGGTTACTTTATTGGCTGTTTCAGAAGCTGCTTTTGTAGCCTGATGTCAGCTCTGATCACGAAACTCTACCTCCCTGAGTAAAATAGCTGCCTACAAATCCACAGTGTGCAACCTGGCTTTCTAATGTTCGGCCTCAGCTGCTCGCTGTGTTTATCAAAGCTTAGCCATAAAACAATGATCCTCAACCATGTGCCCGTAAGGCCCAAGATTTATGTAGGGTTTCATTCCAGCTAAACACTACACCAGCTGCGACTGCTGTAAAAAGCTTTGACTTTGATAGAACAAAAGCAACACACAACACATGCAGCTTAGTCTCACTAACAATAGTCTTGTTAACGATGGCTCATCTGAGCCCAAAATGCTAATGTCAATATTTTAGCACATCAGAAAAATATCTATTTGTCTCTTTCTCTCCCATGCCTCCCCCCCTTTCCTCCCTCTCTTCCTTTTTATATTTATCTTTCCCTCTCCTCGGGCTCTCTCTCTGTTCTTCACTCTCCCTTTCCATCTTGCTTCTCTCCACCAGTTTAAGTGTTGTGGAGGTGAAGAGTTTAAGGACTGGCAGGTCAACATGTACCACAACTGTTCTGCACCTGGTCCACTAGCCTGTGGCGTTCCATACACCTGTTGCATTACCACTAAGGTAGGTGTCGCTACTTTTATTATTTGTACTATCACCGTTATTGCTGCTGATACTGTTACATATACTGTATATACATAGACTGTCTGTTATGGGCTTCCTAATATTTCTACTCTATATCTGCAAAGCACAACTACCAGTATAACAACTGTCACTGGATTACCACTGAGATGCAACTATCATAACCAGTCTAGTTTCATGAGGTATACTCCTGCTGCTGCTGCTGCTGCTGCTACTGTTTTCTGTGTTTAACCCCATGAAATATCCCTTGTTTTAATTTTTATCTGTTGTGCCTGTGGTCAGCAAAGCAAATTAGTTGGATAATTTCTACATTCAGAAAAAGGAGGCCTCAAATCCTCCCATCCCCATACTCACCCCTCAACATTATGACATAATCATAGCCTCGAATTTAGAGCACAAAATTATAGATAAAACCTCCACCAAGTGGTTTACATTCCATTACAATAACAGTTCCTCCTGTTTTTTCTTTGGTGCATTTTTGTGTGTGTGTGTGTGTGTTAAGTGTGTGTGCAGCGGTATTTGCCTTTCGGCTTTATTCAGTAGTGACAATAGAGAGAGGGACAGGAAAGGCAGGGGAGAGAGGGGGGATGGCATGCAGCAAAAGGTTTGGCTCAGAATTTAGCTGTAGACGAGCCACCGGGGCGCTCCTCTCGTACTGTGTTTAACCATTCTCCTGAGAACTCTTGAGGGTTTTTCCTGTTTGTTTATTTTTTTCAAGAGAGTTGATGATTTTCAAAATAATCTGTCTTCCATGTGACCTTTCTGTTACTGGTAGCTTCAACCTGGAGGATAATTAAGACTCCCTTGTTATCTTTAAAAGACTTCAGAAATATTAAACTGTACATGAACGTCTCCCTGCCCTCTAGATGTTGCTCCCACTGAGCTGCTCAAAGAGCTCAAGAGTTGTTGACTCTGTGTGCCCTAGTATTTGGCTATCATAAACAGTTCCCTCAACTCTGGCTCAGTGCTTATTTTAATAATGCTCTTATCTCACTGCTTCTTAAAGACCTACACTTGACTCTTCTGCCCTTATTAATTTTAGACCTATCTCTAAACTCACATTTTTATCCAATGATTAGACAAAGTGGAGTATAACCAGATTTATAGCTATGTAATCAGAAATAACTTGATTAATAACTTGTTTTTGCCAATTCACAGCACAGAAAGCTTCTTTGGTTTATCTATGGCCTTACTTTACCAGCTGATTCAGGACAATGCTCAGTTTTAATCCCTCTTGACCTTAGCACTGCTTTCAATACAACTGGCCACGCAGTTTCATGGATCTCCCTCATCATTTGATTAGTTCTTCTTTTATCAGAGCAACATTTTTTGTGTTTGTTTAAGCAGAATTATTTCATCTCCAGTGAAATGAGGTGTGGCATACTTCAAGGCTGAACACTTGGCCCCATTTTATTCTCTTAGGCTATATGTTAGATAAACGCAGCATCGATTTCTGTCATCTTTTATTTTCTGATAGGCAGATGATACACAACTGTATCTACTCATAGATCCCTCTGATCCCACTACCCCTTAAACCATGTTTCTCTGACCTAAAATATTGGATGTTCTTAAATGCTTATTTACTCCCTCTTTCACTGCTAACACTATACAACATTTTGGTGTTTTAGCCATTAATTTAAAGTCCTCACGCCACAAATTTAGGATTATTCTTTTTTTTAGCTTCAGTACACAGATGAAAAATGACATCCTGTCTTGCTTTTGCCATCTTAGTTATCATTTATGAAGTTGAATCATTTGAAAGATATCCTAACCAAAAGAGAGATATCCACAATTTCATTTTTTCATGCTTAGATCACTGCAGTTCTTTATACACCTTCCCTCAATACGAGAAACTTCTCACATTTACCATTTGTCTCAAAAGCAGCAGCCACACTTTTAATTCATAAGAAGATGAGAACACATGATCCCAGTCTTATCCTCCTTTTGATGGCAGACCATTAGTTTTAGAGTTTATTTTAGAAATTATTAATTACTTTTAAAAGCATGGCTCCGTCCACTTCTCTGTTAAATCACAGAGCTTTCAGCCGCCTACCTCCCACAGTGTTGTCTGAGGTCCTCAGGCAAGACCCCTCTGGCAGCTGTGTGGGTCGATCTAAGGCACAATGCTCATTTGCACATAAAATGCTGCAGTGCTGCTGTTTCGGTGTCAATAATGTGTGTAAACTGTGAACACAGATAGCGCAAGGTGTCTTTATGTGTGTGTGTGTGTGTGTGTGGTATGTTTTCTCCTGCAATTGATACTGTTTAAAGAAAAATGGTGAAAGGGATAGTGTGTGTAATGTGTGTGGTTGTGCAGGAGAGAGAGAGAGAGCAACAAAAAGTGACGGTGAATTCGAGCGGAGCAGAAGAAAGCGCTAGCAGTGAAATTGTCAGTCTGACAGTAAATATACAGTGTGGGCAGTGGACGATCTGAGCAGGGATCCCTGTCCTCAGTTCATCAAGTTGCTCTGCTTACTGCCTAGCAACGTGACCAGAGGACCAGTGGAAATAGAAGTGAAATCATGCCATCTCTGTCTGTTTTTGACAGGATGACAGGTTAATGACGGTAAGGTATTCTACTGTACTTTCTGTTGAGGACCAGTCTTGTTCTCACTTGATGCTGGGATTTTGTTACCTCTCTCCTGCATTGTGGTATTTACAGCCCCAAGATATTGGGGTGAGGATATGTAAGGATGTGTTAAGACCACAGACTTCCATTGAAGTCACTGTAAAGACATCTTCTGGTGTCACAAAGACCCAAAAGACTGCAGTGATTTGAAATGTAGGAGGGCGCTTTATCACAGTGGCATAAAACTCTTTTAAAAATGAGCCTTTCCCAGCAGAAAACAGTTTGGTCAAAACATGTTTTAACAACAACAGTTTCCTACAACTCTCCTGTGCATTGTGATGGTACATTTTTCTGACCAAAGCAAATTTGTGACCCATAATGAATTTGAATGCTTATTTTGAATGCTGGCGTACAACTACAGACATAGGAACTGTGTCTGGTCTGCCTACTGCACTTTTTTGCAGGAACAAAAGCTGTAGGTGTAGCACATTGCACAGGCCATGCTGACATTGATGAATATTGCATGAATATTGCATAGGCTATAAATCTCCCACACCATCACCCTCGAAATGCCTTTATTTAACCTGATAACTGACACGGTGTGGGATCAAAATACATGGAGCCGCTGCTTCGGTGTAGTGGGGAGTGTGTGGAAGGTAGGTGTCTGCATGTTGTCACGTTGACTTTGAAATGACTCTGTGGCAAACTTTAGACACTTTACATCGTGGGGTAGATTAAGAGAACTGAAAGATCTCATTATGGGGGAGCCATACGTAAATCGGTTGTCCAAACCCTTTAACCAGATTAGGGGCATACTCACAAGATGTCATCACATGTCTTGTGTACTTGTGCTGTAGTTATTATTTGGCTGGGTCAGAGCACTGTTCTCAGATATAACCGGGCTCACTGTCCAAAGCTCCAGGAGTAGCTGGCAGTGGGGAGGTGATCTCAAAATTCATATAATCGAGGAAAAACGATTATTTTGTCAGTTTCCGTTCTGAGACGCGCATGCGCAACTCCCCCGCCCCCGTGTGTGTGGATTATTGAAGTATCTATCTCTTATTGTATTTTATTTATTTCTTGTTTTCAAAAGATTGAGTGCAGTACAACAGTTTATTTTTTACTACTACATTACAAGATATTTTTATATATTTAACAGGAAAGTGTATGTGTGTGTTTTTTTTAAACATGTTCAATAAATGCTGTTCCAAATTCAAAGACATAATTGCGTAAATAATCGTGGTTTCAATATCGACCAAAATAATCGTGATTATGATTTTTTCCATAATCAAGCAGCCCTACTGTTGACTCTATATTTCTCAGTGTATGCCTGTAACAGAAGCTAAATTATTTGGCATGTTTCATTTCCTCTGCATGTCTCTCTCTGTCTCTCCCTGTTTGTCTCTCATCTCTCCTCTCACTCCCTCCTCTCCTTTCCCTCTGCAGACTGCAGGTCCTCTTGCCTCCTCTCTCTGTTCTCTGCATTTATTAGCATTCAGATTATTTGCATCTTTCCCCGTCTTTCCATTTCGTCTGTCTCATTTTCCACTTTGACGCTTGATTATACTTCTCTACGACTTTGCCTCTCTTTTCTTCCTTCCATAACTAAAGACAGACATTAGGTCTCAGCCACTCTCGGCTAAGGGAACAATCAAGAGGGATTAAGGAAAATAAAAATTGGTCCACCAGGTTGATTAGAAAGCTAAGGCTTGCACTGTAATTCAATTTGAATCCTCTTCATAATGTCTGCCTCATGTTATGCCTTCTGTGCTGCTGCTCCCAAGATGTGTATTGTCTGTATGTGTACTACTTATGCCAAATGTCATTGCCTGTGTCCAGACGTATTTCCTGCAAGTACCTGTAATGAAGGTCCTTGTTACCAGAAAGTCCCATTTTTAAAACGATAATGAGGGGTTAATTTTTAATCATGTTGCACCTGCTCATGCCGACAGAAATTCTACCTCTCCTCTTGTTGTTTGAACTTTTTTTTTTTTTGCTTCATACAGCAGTAATACCACTAAAAATGTCAAGAACAAAGTTAATGTAAGTTTTTCAATCCCTTGATAGGACACTCAGCCATTTCCACCCCCTACACCCTACCCACCACCCCTCTTCCGTTTTGTCTGTCATTCTCAGTCTTGTTCCCTCTTGGCAGCCTGGCAGTCTCTGTGGCTCTGTGTCAAGGAGATTGGCGGTTTATCTTATTTGAATACAGAAAAACCACAAGCTCAAAGTCATCAGGTTGCTTGGATGACCTCACCCACCCACCCGCACACATACACACACCCACACACCCACACACACTCACACTCAAACAGATTTTTCACTAACTTTGTGACACATATTCCCATTTTCTTTAATTAGAGTCCTCAGTAGTTTTGTGGTCAGTGTTCAGCTTTAGAGCCAAATGACACAGTGACAGGATAAAAGAGAGTAGGTTCCTGTGTGCGTGTGTGTGTGTGTGTGTGTGTGTGTGTGTGTGTGTGACTGAGTGGGAGAGAGAGAGAGAGAGAGAGAGAGAGAGAAAGTGAGTTAAAATGTTTCAGTGTGTGTGTCTGTGTCACAGGTAATCTGGCTCTGCTTGATGTGCCCACTCAGGTCCCACCTCTAAACAAAATTACTCAGTGCTTTGACATTAAGCTTGGCTCTTCCTATCAGCTCTCTGAGTCCCCTTGTTACTGGGAGCTGCTCAGAGGCGTCTCAGTCTTTTTGACTGATCATTTGTCTTTGTCTTTGTGTGTCCCTGTCT
>OMLB01054712.1:0-55433 GCA_900302555.1 Myripristis jacobus
GTATAAAGTAGGTCCCTGTCATCCCTCAAAGCTAAACCAGATTCAGAAGCTAATTTAATTGCCCTTTAAGACTTGGAAAATGATTGTCTCTATCTATCTATCTATCTATCTATCTATCTATCTATCTATCTATCTATCTATCTATCTATCTATCAGGATGGTTAGTTTAGGATTAGGATTTGGGTTTAGGGTCAAGATAGGATTAGGTTTGGGGGTTGGAAAAGAACATAGTCAGTGAAGGTCCTCAGTAATCCAGATGTGTGTATGTGAATGTGTCGTATGTATATCTGGGTGGGGGCCTGTCTGTGTGGTTGGCATGTCTGTTTTTGTGTGTGTGTCAAGATTTCTGAATGGCTTTTTTTTCTCATGTAAAGTAGTCAGATAGCAAAAGTTGGAACATAACTGAATGTGAGGGAGGGTGTTTGGCCTTGTTGCTGAAGAGCAGGGGAAAAAAACCCATCCAAATGTGTGTTCGCCTATCAGCTTAAGGCTGTTATGCTTTTCCCTTAGGTCGACCCTCTCTCGCTTCCCTTTTCGGGAAAAGGGTGGTGATGGAGATGAGGTCACTGTTCCAATACATGGCTCCAAGCCTCGAACCAGCACAACATTTCCTCCTGCATGAAGCCAGCTGAACACAGGACAACGGTCTGTGCTCTGCTAGAGAGTTTCATTTTCAACACATCCATGAGCCTGCTTTGGGATGACACGCATTCTTCCTAAACCTTCTCTCCCAGGGGAAAAAATGCTATTCATATCCAAGTAGTTCTTTAGCTGTTAATCACTGGGAAAACACTTTTAGCAATTTAATAAGAGTCCTCCTAAAGTAATCTGCAACATTTTTGTGTAAATGAATGTCCTGCTCCTCTCTGTTTGATTGCTGTTGCACTGATTCAGCCTATGTCAGTTCATAAAGCGTTTCCTTTTGCTCTTCTAAACTCCCAGTGTCTGTTAGCTTGTTCCTGGGAAAAATCCTATGCTGAAAAGGAAGTGATGTATTTTACATTTATCGTTTGTTGTTGAAAAGAGAGCCACCTACAGACACTCAGACTTCATCAACAGAAAAAACAAGAACAGAGAATCACAGCCCCGCCTACACTGTTTAATTGACAAGTGATCTCTGTTAGTGCAGTGCAGAAAACGCACCGCACTAACCCTTACCCTGCACCAAAGATGGAGACCAGTTAAAAAAATCTGCTTTAGATTACCTCTTCAGTCTAATACCACTTTGAATCTTTGACTGGCTTGTTGTAGAAAATCAACTTTTCTGTGTTTCCTTGTTGTTTCATAATCTCTTTCTCTTGAATATTTTATTCCACCTCTGGTCAGGATGCTGTGACTCTACCCCCTTACTGTTGATCGCTAATGGTGTTGGAAATATAGGAAATGAAACTTTGTCTCAATTTGCGATCATTGCAAAGTGCCTGCAGTATAATAAAGAGTAATTGTAGTGTTAGGTTTCTAGCCAGTGGAACAGAGCTGCTGCTATTCACACTGCAATGTTGGATTATAAAAGACAGAGAAAGGAAACTTCATGTAAACCCAATTTGTCTTCATGACCCATTTAGTTATTTTGACGTCAATGTGAAGAACAATGTAGTTTGTCTGTTTACAATGGAAGGCAGTGAGGCTTTTACAAAGTTAAGGCAGTATGCCTGCTATTAGTTTATACTGTCTTGTAGCCATTCACATTGTCTTAGTCTGGCTTTATGGGATCATATGACTGTTAGTCCTGTGTCTGTATGTGTTTGTTTTTGGAGAAAGTGTGTGTGTGTGTGTGCGCGCACTGCGGTCTGTGTTTATACACATTTTTGAAAGTTTAGTCTATATGTCTGTGTACCCACAGGCAATCATGCCTGTGTGTGTGCAAGTTTGTGTGGCCATACATTTGTATATATGTTTGTGCAGATTTTTATGTGTCAAGTTTATTACATGTCTGTGCATGGGCATATAGTGTGTGTGTGTGTGTGTGTGTGTGTGTGTGTGTGTGTGTATACAACTCAGCAGCATGGCTCTCAGCTGGTCAGGAGTCGGGGTGTAGAGGGAAGGAATGCAGCTTCTCCCTGCAGTCTGTAATTTGCTGCCTGTCATCAGATCACAGAGAAAAACAGCAACATCTGAAGAGAAGAAGGAAGGGGGTCAAGGAAGAATAGTAGAGAAAAAAGTGGAAAGGAGTGAAGAAAAAGGTCAAAGAGAAAGGAGGAAGGAGAAAAGGGGAAACGATAGAAGAGAATGGAAATGAGATGAGAAAAAAGATAATGAGGAATGGAGTGGAGATAGAGAGGAGAAGGAAGGAAAGGAGCAAAAGTAGATTAGAAGAGAAAGGAGAAATGGAGTGGAAATGAGGAGGAGAGAGAAAAGGGCAGAAGAAAAGAAACTAGAAGAGAAGAGAAAGCAGAGAAGAAGAGAGCTGAGGAAAGGAAAAGGGCCAGACTTAAAGACCAGATTATCTAACAAACAAAAATAAATGAATGAATGAGAGAAATAATAAATAAATACATACATACATAAAATATATGTATGTATGTATCTATGTGATAAAAGATTAAATGACTTAAAACATAATTGAACTTTGGCACAGTGTTGGGTTGTATAGTTATAGTTACCTGGATGTGATATGAGTCCACATGGTGGTGAATTCTCCTCATTAGCTGCTCTGTGCTCCCCTGCTAATCCACAACACTGGATTTGTATCTCCATTCACTTTCACAGAGCAGCAGAACAGCTCCCAAAATAACACTTTTAGCACATAAACAAATGTGAACAAAGGGGATTATGCCGGTATAAAAAAACAAGGCCAATACGGGACACAAGTTTGCTTTAAGAGAGTACCTGATGGATGCAGCTGTTCTCTGAGCAACATTTTTCAGATGTTTATTCCTGTTGTCGTTCAAATAAAAGTTGTAGAGAACTGCAAAGCCATGGGTTGCTGGGATTAACTGCTCCGTGCTGAATTTACCAGGCAGAAATGTTGCTCATGAACTGAAATCACACAGTGGGGAAACAAGATAGTGTGGAAAACTCATCGGCTGTCAACATTCAGAGGTTCGGGTTTGGCTGACTTTGCAGTCCTAGGAAACCTGGACCTGAAAAATTTCGGCCGGTCCAGACTGGCCAGGCTTGTGTACAATGAAGTGGTCTAAAACTGAAATCTGGCAGTGTCCCCTGGTAACCACCAAGAGAGATTAGCTGAGAGTGGGGGCAAAAGAGTGATCTGGAGAACCATATCAGTCCATATCAGCATAGAACTGAAAAATGTGTGAAAGAAGTATCAAAGTTATCCTGATATTGTTAATGTAATAATGCCACTTAAAAAAAAAAAAAAACATATTTGGAACATAATTGTAAACTGTAGCTTTTGGACCATGTAGCATGGCATAATTCATCAGCTATTTTGTACATGTACAGTATAGTGTTCCAGACAGATGGAAAATGCTTTTGAGTAACAAGGTGTGACTGTGATGTGAAGATGTGTGTTTTTCACCTTTTTTTTTTTTTTTTTTTTTCATTGTGTCATCTGACCAGTGCTTTTGTGTCACCGATTTGGGTCATGAAACAGACCTTCAGGGGTGAAACCCTTCAACACCTGAGGGATTTCACACTGAGTGGGAACACAGGTTTTAACCGGACAATGATTTGCTCTTTGCTTAGTTTGCACAAATCAACATTTTGCAGTTGCTAAGCAGCTTTCAGAGAGTTTGATGCTTGATATCAGAACCTGCTGATAATTGGCTTTCAACGCAGCAAGCTGTGAAAATGTCAACATGTCATGATATGTGTTAATTCAATAAAAGTAGCTTGTCAGCTCATTAGCTTTGCCCCAAGAAGGTGCTGCTTGATCACACATATGTCCTGTGCAACAGTATGTAGATACCAGGCCTACAAACACTTTAGCACCCTGCTGTTGTACCTCAAATCGTGATCCTGCCTTGTTCTAAAAGTATTTTCCACCTATTTTAATGCAGTTTTTATGTGATGTATTCATGGGGACTCTGAAATGGTCTTACTGATGCTTTGAACTCTTTCAATGCAAGTTTGATCAAGGCAACAGTAAAAGTGTCTTCACTCCTGCATGATACGGTTTAGCTGTAGGCCAGTCAGTAACAAATATATCATCAACTATCACCGCTTTACAAATTTGCCTGTAGAACTATCAGTACAAATACGTCAAGATGAACTTTGTGCCATTTTGAGTTTTGTGAAAGCCAGTTTTGCCTGCCAAGGTTTTTTCATTGAGGGCTTGGGGTGGCAGGAAATACTCACATTCAGCTACTTCTTCATGTGTTGCTAACTACTATGAACACCAAAGAGGAAGAGACAGACAAGGCCATCATCCTGGATAAAGTTACCGGGACTGGAGTCGCATGTCACCACCAAAATCCATACTGGAAGGGTGACAGGTAACTCCAACTGTCCAATAAATGAGCTAATTGTGAGTCATGGCTTTTGTTTACAAGTCCTGGTTGTCTTGTAATGGGCATGGTGAACCTGAATGAACCAAACAATGAAACTGAAGCAAAAAGTGAACTTGAAAAACACTGTTCATGTAGTCACACTCTTGAAAATTTTCCCTTTTTTGCGTTTGTGTAACTTGGTTCTGATTGGCCCAGAGGGTGTGGCATTGCTCATGTGGGCCGACATGTTTACTGTGGCCTGCCTGTGTTCAGGAGGAGAAGCAGAGCTCTGGCTGACAGAGTGGTCTGCTGCTGATAAGAGGAAACACTGCAGACTCAGATGTCAGCTAAGAGGGAGTCAGTTTGCTCACTCTTTCTTTCTTTCATTCTTTCAAATTAAAACCAATGCGGCAGTCTTTCTACTTAATATTGCTAATTATTAACAAATCTGTTATCTGTAATACAGTGTTGTTGTTAGTTAATCTCCTGATCTCTGTAAATGTATCCTGGTCTTTATCTTCAGTCTTCCCACACACACTGAGAATAAACCCATCTGTCTGCTGCGGCCTGAGGTGACAGATTGTGTGTGTGTGTGTGTGTGTGTTGAGGTATCAGTAGTCAGTCAGCTAGAAGGACGACTGGTGTGTTGCAGCAGCATGTGTGAGGAATGTGCCTAAGGCTGCCGGGAAACATCTGTGTCTGCGTGTGTGCACGCCTTTGCATTTTTAAAAGAAAAGGTGTGTGTTTGAAATAAAAAGAATGAATGTATGTGGATTGTCTGTGGTTGTGTCTATGTGCGTATTTTAAATATGATCTCTGTATGAACTACCCTAATCTGGAGGACAAAAAACATTATTTTATGACTTTACCTCTCCCTCCCTCTCCCTCTCTCTCTCTCTCTCTCTGTCTCTCTCTGTCTGTGTGTGTCTCTCTCTCTCTCAGGCAGTGTGGAGCAGGACAAGCGAACCAGCCTGAACTCCAGCTGCATGATTCCTTTACTGAGCAGCTGAGAGAGGTAATTTTCTGTTTAACTCACCAGAGGGATTTCTTCGAATGCAAACTTGAAGAGACAGACTAGAAACACCACTTGTAGCTCTTGAACTTTCATGTAAACCAATTAAATTTATTTGGTAGGCTTTGTTTAACCACACAGTCTTTCTTTGACCACAGAATTGTCATTTCCCTGCTTCAGGGAATTAATTTTTCCCCCTGCCTGGTTAATTATGCATTTAGTTATGTTTTAAGTTAACTTTTTTCTGTTTAAGTATTTTTTAAAATTTCATCATTTGCAAGCACAAGGGCATGGTGCTCAATCTGAGGGAAATAATTTGGTTTATTTCCACAGAGCCATGTATTGTAGTTATTAGAGGTCTCGTGGTGAGGTGAATCCTGTGGTTTTACAGTGTAGTTGGAGTGCGATGCTGTCGTTAATGTAGCGTCAGCCTTGTGGCTTTTGGACGGTGTTCAGCTCTTTGTTGTTGCCTTTGTTGTGGGATGTTTCCCCTGCCTGTTAGCCACACTATGCACCAGCAGCTTAGACACACACACTCACACATACACAACATACACCCAAACATACATTTATATTTGGGGATTTAATTCAACAAAGTGATTCATATGAGCCCAACAGTAGAATAAGCTTTGATTTTCACCCAAACTTCCTAGCAACCACCAGTAAGGATGTCACAGCCCCCTGACAGTAGATCACACACATACACACACAGCTCCGAGGTATGGATGACGGCATGCTTAATCCCCTTCAACATCTCTAAAGAGGAAAAACAAACACAGGAATCCTTTTTAACAAACTGCTTTATCTCCTGAGGGCTGACACATTGCAGGGAGTTCACCCTCCACAGCAAGAGGGTTGAAATAGTGAGGATGTCTTCTGTTGAACTGAGTCTGTCACATGTGCTAAGAAGCCATGACAAAACATATAAACTTCTTTAGGTCCTTCTGTACTTTATAGTAAGCTTACAGTTGCAAGAAAAAAAGTGTCTTCCAGCATTAAAGGCAGACCAGAGAGCCACTGTGACGGTGGTGCACGTTGTCCTAATAAATGAAGCATCTCAAGGACACGATTCTAATGGTTAGAAAATGATTGAACACAAAATCAAAAACAAATTTGATACTTTTTGAACTTCAGTCTTTGGTTCACAACATGTTAACTCTTTAGCAGGCTGGATCCTCTGTACTCTAGAGATCTTTGAATGATGGACTTGAAATGATGTGTTTACAAAATCGATGCATTGCATTTTGGAAACAACTTTGCATTTTCTTCTTCTGAGCACATTCATGGAAACTGCATTTATGTCAATGTCTGTGCATGTTGTGTTTAGCCAGGTGTTGAGTTTTCTCCGTCAGTTTGCCTGCTGAAAGGACCCAGCTCAGAAAAATGACTCAGTCGGTGCAAGTTAACCCAAAGCTGCCTGGTAAGCGACCACATCAAGGTGCTTCTCAGAAAATGGTCATATTGCTTTGATATTTCCAACATACCTGTCTCCTCCTCTTGTGACAGTAATAACATTAATATTTATTCTTTCATGTGAGTTTGGTTTGTTGCCACATGTTTTTAATGAATTAGAGTTTATTTTGATCTGGTTGGTGTATTGGATATGCGAACTGTCAGCAACAGGAAAGTAAACAGCCTTTTAAATACTTATTTGAAAACACTACTTCACATGTGAAAACACTTTCATTTTTGTCACTTATTGACTACACAAGGTAGTGCTATTAATATAGTTACATTTACATTGTTTCTACATGGCTTCATATTTCAACTTAATCTGTGCTCTTGTGACAGTGATAGCATTAATATAGAATTTTTTAGCGATTAGAGTTACATGGCCCCATGTGTGGTACCACTGATATGGCTGTGATGTCCTTTCCCCTGCAGATCTGGGCACTCCATTCCTCTACTCCAGTCAGGAGGAGGCAGACCAGCCAGGCTCCTACTCTGTCCAGACTCCCTACGGTTTCCAGCTTGACCTGGACTTCCTCAAATATGTTGAGGATATTGAGAGTGGGCACAACCTGCGCCGGGTGCCTGTCAGCTCCCGCCGCTCTGGCAGGGGGGTCAAAGTCTCCCAGAGGAGCCCAAGTGTGGGGGGACGTGCCAGCGGCTGGACCTCCACGGAGTCTCTTGCATCTCCAGCCAGTGAAGATGGCAGAGCTCCTCCACCGCCACCACCACGCAACCGTCTAGGGTCAGCACCCTGCGAGGGTCTCTCTCTTTCCCCACTGACTGTCCTTAGTAATCCTCCCCTGTCTGCTGGGGCCAAAGTGCCACCTCCTCCACCACAGCGTAACCCCAGAGTAGAGCGGACACTTCTGGAAACCAGCTGGCGGCTACAGCAGGAGCAGAGCCACCAGCACCAGAATGGCGGGCGTTTCCAGCTTGCAGATCCTCCTAAGCAGGGCTTTAAGGCCCCTGTGTCATCCCTGGTTTCCTCCACTAATACAGCATGTAGTACCGTGGATGGGTCTCTGTTGCTTCTACCCTCTCCATCGACTACGCCATCACAGAGTAGCTGGACTAAACCCAGTCCTCAAACCTCTGGGCGCAGCACTCCGGCTCCTGGCACTGCAGTGACTTCGATCCCACCCAGCCAGCTGCAGACAGTTAGAGAGCAGATGGCCACGGCCTTGAAGCAGCTTAAGGAGATGGAGGAGCGGGTAAAGGGTGTCCCAGTGCTTGAAAGAGAGGTGGCCAAGCTTCGTGCAGAGAAAGACATGCTCCTGTTAGCACTGCAGGAAAAGAAAGCATCTGAGGAGGCAACCCAACAACGGCAACAGTCTAAAGAGTCTTCCACTCAAACCACAGAGACCCTTTCAACCCCAGCTGACCCCAGCATCCAAAGTCGAATAACACCTCCAACTTCACCTGGTTGCAAAGGCCCTACAAAATCTGGGGAACTGAAAAGGTTGACTGAGAAATTTGAAGGAAGGAATGAGAAAGCTCCAGAACCTTCGGCTAAAATTTTGGTCAAAGTTCCAGAGAAAGTTCCTGTTGCTGAGATGAAGTCTGTGGCTGCTGGGGATGACAGGCCAATGGACTCTGTTGTTTTCTACTACAGCCAGGGTGTCAAGGATGCCTCTGAGGGCACTAAGGTGCACATTTGTGAGAAAGGCACAGAGACAGAAGCTCCACTGATATGTGAGGAGGGAACACAGGCCAGGGTGGAGACCAAAGAGGCTGCAGTTTGGGTAATGGAGTCACTACTTGGGTTGACCAGTGAGGCACAGCGGGAGATAGACACCTTACAAGACACAATTAAATTCCAACAGGAGTCCATTGTGGCTCTTGAGGGCCGACTGAGTGCTGCAGACAGGGACCTTGGAAGTCTCAAAGCCCAAATAGAGGAGCAAAAGTCCAAAGTCACAATTGAGAAAGGGGTTCTTGCCAAACCAGACACAGTGCATGCCCAGGTAGAGACAACAACTTCTACATTAAAGCATGTTGCAGTTCTGTGCTGTCCAGAGGTGACCGATGCATGTGTAGGCAAGGACCTAACAGCCCAACAGACTGAACAGAGCAGCCAGACTGATGCTGTAGTGAAACCTGCAGAACCAGCTCCTGTTGCTGTGGTCAGCACTGGTTGCCAGTGGGAGAATTTATTTGAGGAAGAGGTGGAAGAGAAGAAAGCGCCAAAAAGGAGACAGTTGACCATCGCTGAGTACAAGGTGTGCCCAGATGAAGAGGTGGTCAGTATGGCAGAGAAGAAAGAGGGAGAAAAGGAAGAGGCGATAGCCCCCAGCAACCCCAAGACAGGTGGGCACTTGGTGTCTGGACCCATCTGTGTTTCCATGATACCTGAATCAAATTATTTTTTTTTATTTACTAAGTACAACAATATGTGGGAATTTGTCTTGGTTACGCTGGTGTACATTCTGGGACATAGTGTATTGTAGCTGTCACGTGTGGCACAGGGTGCAAGCGGATTTCACATTTAGAGCAGGACAGTGAGTGATAGCAGACTATAAATATCACATTACAAAAATACATTCAGCAGATATCTGAAATACAGATGACAAACATTTACTTAGGAAGGGTGAAAAGACAGTTTTCATATATTCAAAAATTTCAGAGCTAACAAATTTTCTGACATCAGTATTTGAACAACAAAATATACCCTGCTTCAGCTCAAACTTTGGGACAAAGAAGTAAAACTTGCTAATGGCTAATAACATTTTCTAGTTTATTTACAGAATTATATGATAATACCATTATGTTTAGGGTATGTGAGGGAAATACCGTCTGGTTTTCTTTGTTTATATTGTTTCTGAGTGCATCTGCATCCTTTATGGCAACAGGCATGTTGAAATCAATTATGAAGAGGAAGGATGGGAGTAACTCAGCTGAGAATCGCACCGCTGGCAAGAAGAGCCTGCAGTTTGTTGGCATTCTCAACGGAGGGTGGGTAACATAAAACTTTTCCAATAGAAGTATTAACAGAATGAGGGATGGCGTGTGGTTAGAAGGTTCTGTAACCATAAGGTCACAGGTCTGATCCCTGCAACAGCCAGTGAGTTCATCAGCAGCAGCTGTGTAGAATCTTTGATCAAGAAAATAAATGCCTCCTTGCTCACCAGTTATTATGTTGCTGTAACTAAGAAAATGTAAATGTGCAAGTTGAGAACACTAAAACTTGTATCCTAACAAAAAGTCCTTCTCCTCAGGTATGAATCTACATCGAGTGAAGAAGAGGAGGAGGAGGAAGAGGAAGAAGAGGGAAGTTCCTCAGGAGGAAGTGGAGAGGGCGAATGCTCAGACAGCACAGAGGAGGATGAGGCAGCTCTGGAAGAAGAAACGTCTGACGAAGAGAGAAATGTCAACCTGGATGAGAGTGACACTGATGAGGAGACCCTGAGAGCGAGAAATGAAGCATCTGATGGTGTGAAAGAGAAGTATGCAGCTGCATCAGGGCTGTTTTCATGAAATAATATCAAAATTGCAATACTGACAGCCTGCAGGGTTTTTTTTCAAGAGAAAAGGCTGTTTCAGAGAGCTTCCTTAAGAATGTGCTGTTGTGAATGTGAATGTGTGGCCAACAAATCACGGTCAATTCCAAAGAGGAAGGTTTATTTTATGGGAACTAAGCATTCACAGCACATAAACACAATCACCATGCAGAGAACAAGGACATATCTACATAAAAAGCCGTGCCTACATGTATTGCAGTTCATATCACAGTTGCAAAGTAAAGCAAATTACATTTGCCAGTAACATGTGGCTCTGAGATGTATATTGTCTTGCATGGCACATAAAACAAAAGACCAACTTCACCCATATTTAAATGTGTCCCAGGTTTGAGCTGAGCATGAAAATGCGGGAAGCCTGTCTAATTCTGAAGAACCACCTGAACGACGATGTGAAAACACTGAAGAGTAAAGAAGTGGTGGGTCCCCTTGTTTCTTTCTAGGGCAAAGGGCAAACACAGGTGTTAGCTGTGATATTAAGGTTCTAACAAGGCCGTGCTGTTGCGCATGTTAATTAATTAATATCATTAATGACATTTGTGTTTTCCTGCTATTTCATGGCAAAATGGCTGCTGTGAAAAAGTTTTATAGCACTTTTTTGGCACCAGCACCATTAAAAACACGGACACAATCACTAATAATATTCGACTGAACATCTCAACACTTTGACTGTCCCTGGATGCACTGTATACATGTGCTGGACACTGTTTACCTAAAAGTTTAAAAGTTTACCTAAACTCCAAATCTCACTGATGGTGAATATAGTGGCTGGTCTTTGATGGCAAGTGATGTCACACCTGCTGTACTCTATGGATGGTGATATCACCCACAACCAAATACCAGACACCCTACTTTTCACTAATAGATGTCAGGCTTCACAATGAGTTGGCTTCAGTAATGGGTCAGTTTGGATGAGAAATTACTACCAGCCAAATATATGCAGGTATGCAGTTTCCCTGATACACCTTGCAGATTTGTGATTCAGGACTTCTCACCTCCACCCTCAGCTCTCTAGCACCCATACCGTCCAGTTGGAGTGGTTCCGGATCTCCAGCGCCAAAATGGCACAACCGTCGCGGGTGTCCGACTACCTGATGGCGTTCTCTGAGGTGTCTGCGGCGCTGCTGGAGCACATAGTCAACATGACTGACGGCAACGGCAACACAGCTCTACACTACAGTGTCTCCCACTCCAATTTCAGTGTGGTTGGCCTTCTGCTCGACACAGGTCAGTGGCAAGGAGCCTTTAGATAAGGAAAGTAGTAGCAGTACTGTACACATAGAGCTGCAGGACTAAGGATATGATTGTGCCACATAAACACCCATTATTGGGATAAAGCTTTTTACTGGAGTTTTAATTCTGAGGAAGGAAGAACCTGATTTGACATATATATTCATGTCAAAATGACTACTGTGAAAAAGGTCTTCACAATTGAGGACAAACTTTTATTCTACTTTTTGCATATCCCATATCAGCAGTTGGACCTTTTTATCATACAAAATAAAATTAGATGTTTGAAAAAGTTCAACAGTTATACATTTTGGAAACTAAAATTTCAAGTAGTGTTGCACAGGCTTCATTGTGCAGCCCCGCCTACAACTGAGCCTAAATGAAAAATCTCCCTCTCTGTGCAGATAGTATAGCAGCGAATGTGGAGGCTGCTCTTCATCTTACATACCAAGCAACTGGGTGGAATTATTGGTTATTTCTTATGTGGCATGCTAGCTAACATGTAATTGATTTATTTTTTCCAAAGCATCTGTCATTTGATATCTGGTGGCTATAAGCTAAGATAGTTCTTAAATTTGGCTCCCATTTTAGTAGTGACACCATGGCTTCCACATTCCTTGGTTAAGCAGATTTTCTAAAATTATGCAGTAGCTAGAGAGCATGATTGATAGAAGCTGTTAGACTTGATGTCATTTCATATGTGTGTGTGTGTGTGTGTGTGTGTGTGTGTGTGTGAGTGTGTGTGTATATGGATTGACAGATAGGTAGGTAGATAGGTAGAGATAGATAGGTAGAAATGCGTAGATTTGCACCCATGAATATATGTGGCATTGTGCTTAAATGCCAAACTGTGACTTTCCTACAGGCGTGTGCTGTGTGGATAAACAGAACAAAGCTGGCTACACAGCCATCATGCTGGCTGCTCTTTCGGCTGTGAAGGAGGAAGACGACATGGCTGTGGTCAAGAAGCTCTTCAGTCAGGGCAACGTGAACGCCAAGGCCAGCCAGGCAAGTCACAACAAGCTGAAGAGCTCTCAGCACTCCTGTACCATACATAACACTCTACACACTACATTGTTTGTTCCTGAAGTGCCATTTTCTCTGTCATTTTAACTGTACATTGCCCCTGTCATTTGGGTGCCATTTTGGGCCTGCCACTCCTCCCTTTCAAAATGTCACATGTGAAAACACACATTTGAAATCTAAGTACATTTTTGACACAATCATATTCAAATCAGTATTTTCTTTCACATTGTAATTGACATCATATCACAGTTTTTACTGCAAATATGAAAATTCAGATTCATAGGTGGGGTGTTTTTTTTTTTTATTTGTACTTTTTTGTTTGTTTTTTTCATGGTTTTCACTTGCCTTTGCTTGCCAATACACATGAAAACTTAATATGACAAATGGTATTTTGTACATACCTCGGAAAAACCACATGTTTGCACATGAAAACCAGCATGTGCTTTGCATTTGCATTTGGGTTTTCATGTGACACAGTTTTGTCACCACCACCATTCAGAAGTGATGTAACACCAGTCTGTAGTCACCTCCACCAATTAGAAGCACTCTGTCAATAAAAGAGTCAATTGTGGATCGGCTGACTATGTCCAAGATGGCAGTCTGAGTTATGTCTGAGTCAGAAATGTTTGATTATTAAATTTAGACAATGAAATGGAAAAACAGGATCAATGCAACACATTAGAACTGAATTCAAAAAATAAAAACTGAGGACATTAACACGCTAATCACATTTGCTTTTATCACATTTGCTGTAGTGAATTTTTGGTAGAGCCACAACTGCAGTGTTCCCCAACTCTGTGCAAACCTGGCTTTGAGAGCCTGCCACCTTCCTCCCCCCTGCTTACACAGAGTGTGTTAAGAAGTACATTTCCCCAGAAGAGTTTTGAATGCCAGGCATTGGTAAAGAGTTCAAATGTCAGTCTATCTAAAATGAGTTTTGATGTTGGACTTTGTAGACGTCATGAGCAAATAAACTACTTTTGAATGAATATCTACTTTATACTTACAGCTGTTTGTGAGAGGAAGTAAAAAAAAAAATCTTGTCAGGATAATGTCCCTTCTTGTTCACTGCATACTTCACTGCAGCAGTGTTAAGAGAATTACTTCTGGTGTAATGAAGCACTAAATTCAAAGCCTGAGACCTAAGGAATGGTAAGTTCATTGTACATGTAGAGCTAGACTACTCGGATTCAATTGAGGAAACGTGTAGCCTAGCGTGACACTCAGGTCATCTGTGAGAATCTTATGACTTCTGAGTGTGTTTTTTTTCTCTTTGGTTTCTCTAATCAAGTTGTGTATGTGTTTGGATGTGGCGCCTGACAGGCTCTTACACTGCCAAGTCATAGGACTCTGCCTTTATAGCATCACTGGCTATAAATCCAATTACCGCTACTTGTTATTGTTGCTGTGGGGAAAATACACAAGGCATGCAGTGCAGCTTTTGGGTTAGACATTTAAGTCATACCATTTGCTGCTGTGCTGTAATTTTGGCTGTTGGACTGGGATGAGATTTCAGATGCCAAAGAAAAACAGTGAACAGACTTCTTGTATGACACAAAAAATATAGCTCCTTTGAACTGTTAAATGGTTGAATGGTTATTGTAACTCCATGTCATCTTTTATACCTGTGTTTTGTGACTCTGAAAATTGTTCTTTTAATTTACACACTTTATTAAACAGTTGGCACTGCACAGGGGAAGCAGTAGCTCAAAGGGCTAGGGAAACAGGCTTATGACCGGAAGGTCAGTGTTAAATCCTTCAACTGACCTGGCAAATTGGAGCAGGGTAAATGAATGACTACCGCTTTCCCCTTGCATAAACATTTCACTGAAATGCCTTTAAGCAAGGCACTTCTGCCCCAAATGCTTCATTGGAGCTGCTCAGGAGAAGACTGAGGCAGGAATGTGAGGCAGTGCTGGAAAGGAGAAAAACACGTATGCCTGGATAACTTATTCTGGATAAATAAATCTTTTGTTAAAGTTAATGCTATCTTCATTCATACTATTTGAAACAGAAGAATAGGCTTGATGTCAGCCAGTTATGTGCTTGTTTCCACTGCCAGCAAAATTGGAGGATATTTTCACCCGGCTGCTTGTTATCAAGATATCTCAATGTTATCAACGGATGTCGACTGTTGCACTCAGCTCAGTGCCTTCTCATTAGAGGAATATGGCAAGCTTTTGTAAAACTGGCATCTTGGTCAGCTTACCTGAACATGGAATCAAAATCATCCATGTGTCTCATTGGCTTTGGTGCTCCATGCTGACACATGCTGACTGGCATTATTCACACAGAGCAGAATGCAGGATGCAGCCAGGTAGGAGTGATTTTTAGCTATACACAGTCTTCTAAAATACTTTCTATGAAAATAGGTCAGACTCCAAATGCTGTGGGTATACAGGGAAAGTATTCCTTGTTAGTTCAAAATAATTTAGTAGATTTGTAAAATTTCTATAAACATGACATAAATACTTGACTTAAGCACACATTTTAAGATATTACTCACCATTTAGCTTGAGGGCTGGTACATGTCATATTTTCAATTTTGAGATAATGCTGGTCATCTACTGTATCACTCAGTATGGTGCTGAGGTGTTAGCACTTTGCATCAGATTGACTTTTAAGGGCCACCTGAATGATTTTGGCATCAATATTGTTATCACTTCATGGGTAAGCTGACCAAAGGGACAGTGCCCCAAAAAAGCGTCTGTGTATTCCCTTAAGGACAAATTACATCTGCATTTCTGTTCACTTTCAGGCGGGTCAGACAGCGCTGATGCTAGCCGTTAGCCACGGGCGGCAAGAGATGGTGCGGGCACTGCTGGACTGTGGTGCCGATGTCAACGTGCAGGACGATGAGGGATCCACAGCACTGATGTGTGCTAGTGAACATGGCCGAGCTGAGATCGTCTCACTGCTCCTGGAGCAGCCTGGATGTGACATTTCCATCGTGGACAACGTAAGACATTTTCATTCTATGCATTTAGTTGATATAGAGAGAGACCTTGGTCAGCAAGACACTTCAGCAGGATATGTGGATACTGATGGTCCATGTTGCAGGGATTGAATTGTGACCTTAACCACTAAGTTGTTGTTCTATGTATGACCTCTGTGTTAGCTGTAGCTGTTTTCTTATTCTAGGTTTACTCCTGAAAACTGACTTAATTAGCTTACCTTCTCCATTTTAAACCAAAGAGGCACTGATCATTTTAGAGTGAGACTTTTCCTCGTCATCGTCTTTTAATGGCCAATGAGAATGCTGTACCTCCTTGTTTCTCTGCATATATTATTTTGCTTGGCGATCAATAGCTCCACCTAGCAAGTGCAAAATGGATGAGAAGTTGATTCTAGGCATTCAAATCTTCCCAGTTCTCTACAACATTTATTTAATAGACATCAGGACTTTTAAAAAAGAATGCTTAGAGAACAGTTGCATCCATTGTTGGGGTTGAAGGTAAGCTTCAGTGTCATTTTTGAAGCCGCCAGCTACTTATGCTAGCTCATTAAAAAGGCAACATAAAGAGCAGAGCAAAAAAAAAAAAAAAAAAAAACAGAGGAAAAAATGTACAATTTATGTGTGACTTTTTAGCCACAGACCATCACCACACAGATGCAGTCAGAGCCTCTGGCCCTCAGTCAGTCATATAGAACAACCCATCAACCAAGTTACTTGCAGTGTGAGCACACTGTTAGTACACTGTTGTTTCCCAGTTCAAAAATGTTACAGTGCACCCATAGCTGTTTAGTTCTGGATATGGTTCAGTAGTAGGACTGTGCTGTGCCCATAATGGACCTAGTATGGCTATGATATAAAATGCTGAACAAGTATGTGCATTGCTTGCATATCATTAATGTAATATACAAAAACCCTGCTGTCACTCAAATAAAAGTGGCCCAGTACAGGTCACCATGGAAAAAAGCCAGTGTGACTACAGCACAGGACACTTGTGCAGTGGAAAGAGCTATTATTGTGTTGCTCCAGAGCCAACTCTCTAGTCCTTGACAGAGCTTACTGTCAGGGATCTGACCACTGAAAACATGTGAGTGCTTCCTTGTCTGGGATTCAGCTTAATCTGCATTTAGCAAACTGCTCCTTGGGGGAAATTGGTCTACACCGTTTCCTCCCCTTGTCACCTCCTCCTCTCTGTCTCTCCTTTTTCTCAAAGAGTTAGCAAGAAAGGCTGAGAGCTGAAGAGCCATGACCAGATTACTTTAATCTGTCTTCCCTTCAAATCAGAGCCATTTACAGGAAACGTAATCGCTGGACTGCTTGCAGGCCCTCAAGGGAGTCATTTAAAAGCCACAGTCCTCTGTGTTCACAACCACAGCCTTACTGACTTCAGACACAATGCCCTTCAGGGTAATCTGCAGTACTAAGACTGCATTGTACAGATTTCACAGCAAAATCCTGTTCACTAAATATCTATTATAGGAAAGAAGTCATTATATAAAGTCCATCAACAAGGTCTTTAAACTCTAGAAGATCCAGTCTGTACAAACATTATTTTGATCAAGGAGCTGGGTTATCTATTCTACTCGTTTGGTCGAAGTTGACTTTCTCCAGTCATGACAGTCTCTTTGGAACAAAACTCATCAACTCCTTTCCTGATGCTGCTCATCATATTTCTTCTTTCTTTCTTGTTGATCTGCACAGCAGTGTGCTTTAAAGTGATTTTATAGCAAATTGGTCTGAATGCTGGAGGAAAGGCCCAGCAGACAGATATTTGAGTGTTCACATCTGTGCCAGAATGAGTTGGCCATACAGTCAGCGCATGGATTGGGTTTCAATGCAACACAGCTGGTCCAGGAGGCGGGGGAGTGGGAATGGATTTGGAAAGACCGCCACCTCCCCCAAACACCAGGACAAACTGCAAATTCACCAGGATTGAGAAGTGTGGTGATCCACTGTAGTGTGAGTGTAGTGTTACACTTTTGTTAATTAAATACATTTACATTTTAGGCATTTAGCTGATTTTCCCTTTCAGTTACTTACAATGAGTGCGCCAGGAGAATAAGCTTTACGTCCTGAATTGTCAACATTATAAGCAACCATTAGCAAGGAGGTGAAGGGTCAGAGCCACAGGGTCTTTCTTGGCTGTGTCCTTTGCGACACATTGTATGTAATATCTCACAAACAAAACAATGCTGACAATGAAGGATGCATAGAGATGGTTTACCTGATGGTTTAATTCACATTAACGCTGCAATGCCACAGCCTATAGTAGAGAGCAGATTGAAACAGCAGTGTGTCCTAACTGATCATGGCACATCAAGCTAGACATCTCAAACTGTGAAGATCTTCTGTCAGTGCATTCTTGAGAAGTTCATGCTTTGAGATAACTTGGGAGGATCATACTCCACAAAGACCAGAGTATCAACTTGGTGTTTTCATAGATCTGATTATCACCTACAGCATCCTGACAGTTGATGAGAGACACTGTTGGCATCCTGATGTTGTGTACTATATAAAGTTTTGACAATAGACCTTGTCAAAATATATATTTGTGATATATATTTGTGATATGTAATATTTATTTGTGAGGAGTTACTCTTTGTCTTGTCGGTCTGTAACCCTGCTGCCCTCTTTCTGTTTCTCTGTGCGTCTTTCTCCCTGCTGTAGGACGGCAGCAATGCTCTGTCCATTGCCCTGGAGGCATCTCACAATGACACAGCTGTGCTGCTCTACGCCCACATGAACTATGCCAAGACCCAGGCGGCTGTGGTGAGTCCCCCCCACTCCCAGGACCACCCTGGAGGTCACAGTACTGTATGTCATAAGAAATTTGACATATACAAACTTACTATCACATCTGCCATCTTAATGCCTTCAGTGCCTTCTCCTTTTGAAATAATTACTGTGAAACCTCCAGGATTCTTCCAGTTCTTTAAGTTGCGCTAGGCGATTTTGCTCTTTGGGCATTTCCAAATTTTGGTGAGAGGAGAGGCTGAAAAATCTAAACTTCAGTACTCAGAAATCCTGTAAGATGAGGTCAGCATCCTCAGGTTTACCACCTGGCTAATCTGTGACGTTTTGTTGTATACCTAAGAAAACTAAAGAGAGGAGAAAATCAGTGAGTCCTGCTTTCCCTGCTCACTATTTGGATGTCACAAGTTTCAATTAATCATCACCTGTGGGTGGAAATGAGACCATACTTGACACCAGAATGTCATATGCACAAATTTACAGCGTTGCTGTTTGGGGGATATGATGTAGTTCTCAGTCCGGTGATTTAGATGGGAGTAACTTTGCATAAAAATCTTTCCTGGTGCAGCTTTATTCAAGTAAAATATGTTTAAAGGGGGAATACACTTAATCATTCAGAGTGTCAGAGGTCACTCTTTGGCCTGCAACAATCGTTGGTGAGTAGGCATCAGTTCACTTTTGGCTTTTACAAGCTGAAGAGTCTGAGAGCCACCAGCTACTTTTATCACAACCTGCAGCCAGGCCAGACCAAAACATATCTGCAAGGTGAGCAATGTCTCCGTCTATTTGAGGTGGGCAAGATTAGCTCCCCGACAGGCAGTCGCCCAGTGTTTAGTTTGGGTGTGGTATGAACAGTGTTCAGAAGAGGTGCACTACTGCCCCCTGGAGGTTCTGTAAAGCTTCTGTGGATTGTGTGATTTGTTTGAAGAAGGCAGTGCATTATATTTGTAACAATAAAACATGAACAACATAATTGTTATGGTTTTATCATTGTAATGAGAAGATTCATTTATTTAATAATTAATTTATTGTTGTTATTATTATATATTTTGTGTTTCAGGGAAGCCCAAAGGCCCAGAGGAGCCCAACCAGCACACACAAGGTCTGGCCTGCAGAGTAAACACTACGTCATATCTGCTCAAACAAACATAACTGGATTTGAGCAATAAAAGGCTCCACTGGAATTTACATTGTCTACTTAAATATAATGTATTTATATCTTGCCATATGTCTTGCATTTATATGTATTTGTTAATATAAGAACATTATTTTTCCATAAGTGCCTTCAGTGGTTATCATGTACATGACTAATTTGCGTTCCTAACATTTCTCAGAGGTCTGCTGCACCTATGTTTTTAGGAGGCAGGAAATGAGACCTCACATTTATTATTTGCACTCAAGTAATATATTTTTAGTCTTAGTCCCCCCACCCTGACCGTGATTAACCAGCTTCTTAGTCCCTACACCAACACAGCTCATGTGTGCACTAACCATCTATGCCTTGTACATTCATATATCTATTTTCATGTGCAAAATAAACTTGTATTTACAGACGAGGTGATGGAAATACATGTTTGTTTGCCAACATCACACTCCATTTCCTAACTGGTGAACTATTTTATCATGTGGTGGCAACACACTCCTGTATACTGCATATACTGCAATACACTACTGAAAAAATGTACTGTATGGCTGGATTTACACCAGTACACTCATCTGCTCTGCTTTCCCTTCCCCATGAACACTTTTCCCCCAGCACTCAATGTCTTCCTGCTGCTCAGCTCCTCATCACAGTTACAATATAATCTATAATTTCATTTTCTCAGGCTAAAGGTAACAGTAAACATCCAACAAAATTGAACATAGCCTACATGAAAAACAAAAACAGAGTTGAAGCAGTTGCTGCATACAAATGTGCATACATGCACTGTGGCTTCATTATACCTGATATAAAGTCCATGCCAGAGGGGGCGCATGATGACCATGGTTCAGTGCAATGGAGAGACTTTCAACAAAAAAATTCAATCAGTCAGCAGTGGCCACAGTGAGAAGAATTGATCTCGTTCAGTAAGCAAACCTATTCACCCCGCTGACACTGAAGCCAGTGCACCACTTTATTTTCTCTGCCGATCCCTCGTTTTATTCATGTCGATTGCTAAATTTAGTTTCTCAGTACCATGGCCTGCACAAACCAACTGAGCTGTAAAGTCTTCAACATAATTCATAGTAAACAGTCTGGGATTTAAATCAGTATTTATTCAAATAGATTTACTTTTCTTCAGCTCAGTTCTTAATCATAACAGCTGATTATTTAATTTCTCTTTGAATTAAAACAGAGCAATTCAAGCAGTAATGTGGAATGAAGACTGAGTGGTGTACCTGAGGATGGACATTCAATCTAAGTCTTTTGATCCTACCACTTAACTCAGACTTTTGATCCACCCCCCAAATTGATTGAGATGATGAACACTAGCTGAAAATGTCCGCTGCACTGCTGTGTAAGGGTTGAAACTCTCATGGACGTCTGGCCACAGTGTTGACTGGTTCTGAAATGAGGTCAGTACCGAATTGCAGTGCAGGGAGGTGCTGGTGCAGTCACACTTGCACATTTCTACCACTTGTAACACAGCATGCCAGCTGCGTCTTTCCTTTCTGCGGTGACGATTAGCAAGTACTCCCACAGATCCTGTCCCACAGACCAGCACTCAGACTTGTTTTTTAAGTAGCCACAGCACAGGACTTTAGGCCTAAAATGGACCAACTTGTGTCAAAAGGTGCCAGATGGTGGGCAAGAGTTAAACCAAAGAGCATCCAATGCATCTGATTTTGGCCACATCAGGCCCTGTTTGCCAGTGTTGAGGAGGCAAGCCATACGATTCAATGAAGAATTGTTCCTGCTTTACCAAACAGGCTGGTAATAAAATGCCCAGTTGATATGGTCAAAACAAAATATTTGTCTTGTTTGAAAAATACTTTGTTTTGCTAAGGAGCAAGTAAACTTATCACTTGATATGCAAAAACCATATATGTGCCGCAGTTAATGATAAAATGTTACACTGAGCATGGAAAATAAAATCAAACCTGAACATCTTTTTTTTTTCACCAATAAAAAGTAAGTGTTTGTAATAGATGACTGGACCTTGATTTCATTTACAAATCTCTGCATGGCCTTTGTTATGTCTGAGTTTGCCACCCTGGGTGAATATAATGCTCATTATCTTTCAAAAATAGATCAGAAATGTTCAGTCAGTTTAAATGAATGTGTTTGAATTGATAGCATAATGTCAGTGATAAAGCCAATCCCAAACCACATAGATGTGTTCTCAGTTTATGTATTTTTGAGAAGCTTTGTTTTCTCTTAGACAATGTGGGAGGTTGTACTCTACAAGGACAGGTATTAACTTGGCATTTTTGACATCTATTCTCAGGGGAGAAAATGTCATTTTCATATGGGAGATGGGATATTTCTCATGTTGGCATATTCAAAACAGCATCCCGCTGATGTTGAAAGATATTATATCTGTGAAATGTTTTATGAACTCATCAACTCAAATTAAAAATCAGAGACTTCCTTTATAAGGGGTATCACAGATGTCCAAGCCTGTCCGTTCTGAGCTTCCAGGCAGGCTCAGAGGGCTTGAGTTTTTAAGTCCTGTGTTGGGCAGGTCCTTCTTTCCTGAGGTTTCTGCTCTCTGAGGTCACATTCTCCATTCATCTTCAGCCACCAGAAAATCTTGTCTGAGTGCCTACAATGGAGACCTGCTTGGCAGATTCACTGTTAATGCTTGGTGCCTGATCTCCAGGGCCAAGTGCTGAGGTCTGCTCTTTTAGAAACATCCCTTTTTGATTTCATTTTTTTTGTTGTATGTGATGTGGATATTGCAGCACAGAAACGTACAGTCAGTCTGGTCAGTTAGTAGAGGTTTAATGATGCATCATTGGAGAACAACACTGGAACAACATGAACAAAGAGGGCAGAGTGGAACCTCCAAGAAATTTTAAATGCAATGAACACTATTCACAAACATGATCATTATCCACCAGAAGAGTAGTAATAACACACCCAGAATAGGAAGGAATACCTTTTTCTCCAAATCGGTTACTGTAGATTGAACTGTGTGCAGTTTTAACCAGCTGAAACAGCATTATGCCAGCACATAGGACATAAAAAAGGTTAATGCTGACAGTTAGAAAAACTTTGACCTAGGTGGTTCACAGGTTCATACTGGCAAAGAAAGAAAGAAAGAAAGAAAAAGAAACAAAGAAATATAAAATATATAGTAGAATGCACACTTCTGTCAACATTATGCAATTGTCATCAGAAAGTCAAAGACTACATGAAATGGACTCTTATTTTCTTGATTTTATGTATTTCCTGTTGAAACAGGATGTTTTGGCAGGACATGGTGCAATATGGTACTTGTTTGGGAGAAAGATACAATTTTATTTGCGAGAACGGATGGATGACAGGATGTTTAAAGATTTGTGAAGGTTTCATTGTTTGAAATTTTAATTTACATCCACTAGTGAAGGATGATGTCACTATTTCAGATACTCTAGTTACAGGAAGTAGAAGTTGTGATGTCACAGGAAGTAGAGGTCATGTGACATTGCCCCATTTCATGGAGACCGCAGTGGCCAGTTGGTGTGAAAAGTTAACCAGTTCTTCTTTCTTTGACTAACCTTTCAACAAAGTTTTATGCAAATGTGTTCATAAGTGAAGAGAAGTGAAGAGAATGAAGACCCATCCTTCATCGGGTAAGGTGTACTTTCTTCTTCTCTGTATTGATAAGCTGGAAATGGAACTTGATGGAATATCCTGGGCTTCCCCATGGAATGAACATCAGTGACTCTGCTGACCTTTCAGTGTGCCAGACCAACAGAATAATCCACACATCCCTGGAGCCTGAACTCATCATGATGGTGGACCATCGCTGGCAGGCTCTTAGGGTCAAAGTGATTGACTTTGGGTTAGACCCTTGATGTTTCAGCTGCCAGGCTAGGCTCATACCTTCACAACCGGTGGTTTGAGTGTAGTTTGTATGGCTGAGGTAATGCCTGATGTTCCTGCTCACTGACAGCTCCACAGATCATATTGGGCCTTCCTTTCTCAGAGGCTATTTACGTATGGTTTCTGGGCACAGTGGCTGCACAACTGTGTCTTGGTGTTGCACTCTGCTTTAGCAGCTGTGAATATGAAACGGTCAGTGTTGTTTTGAAAACCATTTTTCTTTTGAAGTGTCTTCCCATGGGCCTTTTTCAAATGTTTAACCTCTTAAACTCCGACAGGGATGCTGGTGTCCTTGGCCACCATACTGTCTTTCAGACTGTCTTAATTTTGGCAAGTGGAATACAAGCATGGCTATTTCCAGCGGGGTCCCTTGACCTCTGACCTCTAGCTCTCTGAATGAAAATGGGTTCTCTGGGCAGCCACGGCTCTCCTCTTTGCAGACATGCCCACCTCATGCTAATGCCATGCAGTTTGGGCCACAAACCCTGCAGTCCACATGTGTTCTTGTGGCCTGTTGTAAAATGGTGTGTTTGTGCAGACTGGAGCCTAAACAGTCTTGGAGTTGCATCAACTGGCTTTGACTGGAAAGCTGAGACTCTTGTGGATTCAATGAGCCACATTTGATTAATGTGTGATGATGTTAGCCCCCATAGCAGCCATTTCACTGTAGTGAGACCATTTTTGAAACTTGACATCACTGTATAGAATGACCTGTAGTGACCTCTAGGAGAATCACAGCCTCATGAAACCCTACAGCCACAAACTAGAGGAGAATTAAAAAGCAAAAATCACAATAAATAGAAATATTGAATTGTAATACTTAATTGCATTAAATATTGAATTGGCAATGGCACCCAAGTACTGTGATAGTATGGCTTCAGGAGATAAACATATTGTCCCAGCCCTACACTTTTGTAAATAGCCATATGAAAAATACACATTAGACCACTTAGCCTCTTTTTATTAGGTCTCTTCATGTGGGTGCATACTGTTGTTGTTGTTTTTGTTTTTTTTGGAAATATGGCTTATTGTTGCTAAATTAATTGTACAGTCTCAGTGCTGTACATTGAATGCTGTGTCAGCAGTAGGCACCCCTCACTCTCTTCTATACAGATAAAATTAAAATATAACCTAAATGAAGCTTTTGTTTATATTATCATATTTTTGGACCCCATACACCCCTGCATCCCAGTTGCGGAACCACTGCTGAACTGGTGCAAGCTGCTAAAAGTCAGTTGCTGATAGTTAGCCTAAAGATAGTCTGACCTTTTATGCTTCGATCAGTTTTATTTTAAATGACTCTGCTGCCTATCAATGCTACAGTATATTGTGATGTTGGTTACTCACACACACACACCCACCAAGGAACAAGCCACTGGCATCTTGCTACACAAGTAAAGTAGGATCATAGAGGTGTGTTAAGTTCAGAGTGACGGAAGTTGATTGTTTGATAAGGATGTGTCTGTCTTTGATGTAAAAGAGTTATAGCTTCCAAATAATGTTTTTGTTGCGTAAGTTGAAATATTGCTGGTCTTCCTGTTGTACTTTGAATTATAATTCAGTTTTCCTTATCTGTGGCCATCACTGATCGTTGGCTGAGGCATATAGTCAATAATAAAAAAGATTGTTGCACATTTCATCCTGATGTTGTCCCTTTCACCTGTTTTTCCACAGTTAAAGCCACAATGCCGATATGGGTTGTGCTGCTGTCGAGACTTATCATGCGGGAGAAGCAAACGACAAAGGTGAGTAGGTCCAGCACAGTAAAGGCATAAGGCTGGCTCTGTTTTATCGCCCGCGTTAGTGTTTGAGACGGAGCAGTGGTGATGTGGCACAAGCTGAACCTGTGCTGCATCTCATGTTTCTGCCACCTGCACAGCCTTTTGTCCCCACATGACCAGACCCTCTGGGGGAGGGCACTCAAAGCACAAACTGGTTTTCATTTCCACAGGGTTGCTCGTAAATCACAGTATTCTCTTGCTTCTGTCAGATTTTTACAAGCCAGCCAGAGTATTTTTGTTCATTCTTTAGTTTGAAACACATGTCGCTGAAGGGTTTTATGGTATGTACTCTTTTGGCCACAACAAGCCACAAGAGGGAAATCCAGTGCGTTCAGTCAGCTTGGGACAGTTCACACACGCATCAGTCAACTGCATGCTGCCGAGTTGTGGTCATGGTACTTTTTTGCCCTAAAAGATCCCTAGAAGGCAACACTTCCTAACCCTAACCAGAGCCAACCGTACAGACAAAACATAGGTTCCTGTGCCGCACATCCACACACCAGGAAATAATTTGCTGACATGGACACATCAGACTTTAGACTAAACGCTGTGTTTTTTGTGGTACTGAGTGGCTGTTAGAGTGTTTTGTTCAAAGTTAGGAAATTCCCGGTTTTTAGGAGCTACAGTCTCCTTGTGTTCCGATGGAAGTTCTGGGGAAACCAGAGGAGAAGCTTAAAAATTCTGTTTCCCATGCAACAGCAGTGTTGGGACAGACTTATGGTGACGCAGTGCTGAAAGTGTATTTTGGGGATCATAAACACTTATGGAGTTTACCTCCATGCTGACATGATGTCAGATAAATGCAACAGACGAGAGTCAGAGCCAAGAAATCTTGCCTGAATTTCCTACCTGGAATTTTTCGATTTTAAGGCCTGTTTCACAGCCTTTTTAAAAAAAAATGTGACATTTCTTGAACACTGCATAATTTCCCATCCAGGTGGTGGGGCACTTGAAGTTGAGGCCGAGTCTAACATCAGCCTGTCATGTTTAGTTAAGAGCCCACAGTTGACTGTGTGGCCGGGTCCAGTCATAGGAGGGGGAATGGATAGAGGCTGGTTAGAGTTAATGCTGTCCTGTATGTGTGGACCGCCTGTGTGCGGAGCAGCCACCAGAGCTAGACTGAGAAATGTCAGTTGTATCAGAAAGCCATTACATCATCACAGTGAATGACGATATGGAATACTGAGTGAATTTATGAAAATAAGTTCATCCTGACAGCACCCCAGACTTCTGTTGATCCAGATTCTGCTTTAAATGTCAGCTCGAAAAGAGCCAGGTACCATAGACAACACAACAACTATTTTGATTACCTTAAGAAGAGAATGCCTTTGAGTACACTGTACCGTGCAGAAAGCTTTTAATATGAATTTTCAGAATATACCAGAACAGCTGAAACAGGACAGAAATCTGGTGCCATGCTAAAACAGACACGCTGTCTCAAACAGGCTGGCAAATCCCACAAGTCACCAAGCACCTGCACTGTTTGTTTTGCCTGGTCTCCTGTATTAGCCTTTCAGTGTTGAGCCAGTTGTTCCTGAGAGCTGCTCAGCTTCCTTATCTTGCATCCTGTTGCAGCGTTTAATCATGAACCAACGAGCCAGGCAGCCAGTGGAACTTTTCTAATTCCAAAATGAGATAGCTGCTATTGGAAACACGCGACACCTACCCTGACAAAAACAAATGCCTGCTCGAAGGTGAAACTCACCACTGAACATTACTGAAGCCCCTTTGCTTACAAAACCATACATTTTTACAATACATTTTCATTTCTGTTGTAAATAGCAAGCAATAAAGATGAGACATACAAAAGCTTTCACTTAACATTTGGTTGGGCTCATCTGCACTCCTGTAACTGGAGGAGCTGTGCTAGAAAAGTCAGCAGCAACATCTGATCCAGGTGACAAAGCTCAGGACTGTATGTTTTGTGTTGGGATGTGGGCATAAAAGGCAGTGCTGGATGTAGTTTTCCTTCATGTGCAAGAATTACTTGATTTTTAAGCACCCTCTTGGCATCCTGTGGTTGGCAGATTGCCTATGCAAACCTAGGTTGTTTACACTTCTTTCTGAATAAGGGAAATATATTTTCTGGGTAGAGCAAGAGACTCTTTTAAGGGATTAATGCAAGACCCCCCCTCCCCTGACACACACACACACACATACTCCAGTGAAATCTGTCCAAAAGATGTCCATGTGCTTATTTTCTAAATAAGACTCATTTTAACCACAGTTTTTGTAAATGATTTTGATATACTATTTATACAGTGGTTTCTTATACTAAAAACACCTATCTCCTAAATACTTCACTTGACAGATAAAAATTATTCAATTCAGGTTGGCATTGCTTGTTGTTTAGCTGTCAAAGTCAGTGACTGTTAGATATATTGATCATTTTTTAAACAAGAAACTGAAATAAATAATTCCCATAAACTTATGAGCTCATGGTGAGACACTTAACAGCCTCACTCTTCCAGCAGTGGTACTGTCAGTATTAGTGTTTCTCCACCTTTCCCATAAGCCCCAGAGCTTCCAGCTCCTCTTCCCTGTAGAGGAAGAGTATGTTGGAGATGAGTTTTAGGCCTTTACTTGGAAATGCTGGTAGTGTTGTTATTGCTGCTCCTGCTGATGCCTAGTTTGGCCATTTTTGCCTCCGGTCCTCATCTTAGGTGTACATATCTCTCATCCCCATCATTGGAGGAGTGCTGCTGGCCACGGTGACTGAGCTGTCCTTCGATGTGTCGGGTTTGATCAGCGCTCTGGCCGCCACTCTCTGCTTCTCCCTGCAGAACATCTTCTCTAAAAAGGTAAGTGTCCTCACACCAGCATGCATCACATGACCTCAGCACCAAAGTGTTGTGTTTTAATTGTCGGTAGCTGGGTTATCCTAGCGGTGTACTTCAGTTCGCAGGCAAGCACTAACACTCTTAGGATAAAGGACAGTTCAGGTATTTGTCAACATGGACCCTATTTTTCTACCTTTGGGGTCCAAATGACTGATGTGGACAAAAGTTTGCCCGTCAGATTACATCCACTAAAAGTGCTTGTTTTGCTGCTGACTGGCTCAGATTGTTATTCTAAGTGTCTGACACCTTTAACCACCAAAACACTTTGTCCCTGTCATTAACCACCAAAAGGTGGAAAAATAGGGCCTAGGTTGAAAAATAGCGGAATTGTCCTTTAAGGGTGCAAATCCCACTGCAGCTTATGATACTGTAAAGCACTTAAGATAAAAGCATCCATGTAAAACTTAATTTAATATGGGTATTACTTGTGACAAATGATAGATTAGCCCACTGAGGGATGATAGTGGGAGGCAGCATTTTGAACGAGCTCCAGAAATGTTTCAAATGCACTTGTGCTGTTCTCATGGTAACATACCTGTGCTGCTGGCCTACTTTTCCCTGGTTATGAGGTGCTTGTCTCCGTTAAACCAGTGCTTGTGCTGGGATTTTTTTCTCTCTCTTCCTGAAATGAGTTTATTTGAGCAGTGGGGAAGCATATGGGTGAAGTGATAGGCCTAAACGGAGATTTGATTTAATGTTTTGAGTCTCGTTCTGTTTTCTTTTTCAAACTTGTCTTTTCAAACTTGACCACTCACTAGCACAATGGATTCTCAGTTAGGTCAATTAGGTAAGAACATCAAGATGCAAATTAACACAATTGACACAGCAGAGAACTTAAAATTTATACATCACTTCTTTGTGCCAATCAGGAGCCTCTTTGATAGAGAGCTACTGAGCGCGTTTACATGCACACCACATTCCTGTATTATTCAGAATATCCTCAATATTCCGGCTGTGCATGAGTCATGTAAACACGCACCGAACCCGTCATATTCCAGTTGGAGAACATTCTGAATCAGTCCCTTGGCATATGCCTGTTTTAATGGGAATATTGTGCCATGTAAACACCTTAATCGGAAAATGCGCCGTACTGGAATATTCAGTTACGTTTGCGCATGCTCGATTCACAAGGAATCCTGGAGCGTCTTTGTTGCTATGGTTACTGCAAGCGGGGAGAACCACATGGCAAACAGCAGCAAGAGCCAGGAGACTGCAGTCTGCCTTCAGCTAATGAAAGACTTAAATATCATGGAGTATATCGATGGGAGAAAACAGAAATAGCGACAGCTTCTTCTTCTGTATTTCCGGCAGACCAGACGCCTATACGTGTACTGCTGCCCCCCGCGGCTGAGTGTCGCATTACGTAAGAGAGTGGAATATGCTGAAACACGGGAATATGCCAAGTAACATGTGAACGGAATATTCCAGTTGCCGCAGCGCATTACTTTAACCAGATTATTGACCTGAATCAGAATATGGTGCGCATGTAAATGTAGACAGTGTGCCCTTCAATAGCATGTTAGGTTTGGTAATGTTTGATTTGTTCCACTGGTGCTTCCAGCTGTCTCAGTGATTTCCTTCTCCTTTGATGTGGGGAACGGGGGCGTGGAGCTCAGTGTCCGCTCGCCAACTCCACTCAACGATGATCATTGGCATCGCGTGGAGGCTGAGAGGAATGTCAAGGAGGCTGTGCTCCAGCTTGATGGGCAGTACCGAGAGGTTCGCCCCGCCCCCCCACAGGGACACACAAGACTGGAGCTATACAGCCAGCTTTACGTTGGTAAGACTGACACACACATACGATACACACACACACATATACACACGCATACAAACTCATAAAACACTCACTGTGTCACGTTTTATTTCCCAGGTGCTACAGGTGGTCAGAGGGGTTTTCTGGGCTGCATCCGTGCTCTGAAGATGAACGGTGTGACCCTTGACCTAGAAGAAAGGGCAAAGGTGACACCAGGGGTGAAGCCTGGCTGCCAGGGCCACTGCAGTAGCTATGGGATGCACTGCAGGAACAGAGGGAAGTGTGTAGAGCAGTACAATGGATATTCCTGTGACTGCTCCCTCACTGCATACGATGGACCCTTCTGCACTGATGGTATTGTCTTCCACACATTATATTAGATTAGATTAGAGTAGATTTAAATTAGATTTACATTAGATTAGATTACAGTAAATTTAAATTTGAGTTGATTTAGTGTAGTTTAGTTTATAGTAGTTTAGATTAGATTTTAATAATCCCATCACAAAATTGGGGAAAATTGGTAGAATAGAGTTGCCCAAAACTCAACATATGAGTTTGATTACATTACATTAAATTACATTTTAGTAATAACATTGGGAAACTGGGAAAAATTTAACACATTAGCTACATTAGATTACATTTAGATCAGATTGCAAAATTGGTAGAATAGCTCTTCAAAACCTGCATCGATGTCAGAGCAAACTCACTTAATTACTTCCAAAACCATTGGACAAAAGACAATGAGCAACAAGAAATGACCCACAAACTAGCAAAAAAAAATAGTTTACATCTGTGAAAGAACTCAAGTGAATCTGCTCAGGTTTCAAAACTCTTAGTCAAAATTCAGCATATTTGATTAGATTAGATGAGATGAGATTAGATTAAAATTTATTGATACATATATGGGAACTTGTCAGCACTTCACTTAAAACTTTTTTTCTTTGGTGTGTGTGTGTGTGTGTGTGTGTGTGCGTGCGTGCGTGCATGCATGAATGGAAGATGTGGGTGGTTACTTTGAAACAGGAACACTGGTGCGCTATGACTTCCTGCCAGAGGCGGGACTTCCTGCGATGCGGGAGGTAAAGAGTCTATCAGAAGTCAGTGTTCCCAGTGAGGCCAATCTGACTCAGGAGGAATTGGTGTTCAGCTTCAGCACGTCCAACGCCCCCAGCATCCTCGTCTATGTCAGCTCCAGGACACAGGACTACCTGGCTGTGGTGCTCAGGCACAATGGTAAGGATACCATGATGACAACATGAGACCTTTTTTTTTATTTGTTTGTTTGTTTTTTGTTAGTTTGCTTAGCTCGCTGTATTAGTTTAATGTAATACATGACGGTAGAAAAATGGGAGAAAAGATAATGTTTTTTTCCCGTCAAGCTTCATTAATAAGCAGAAAAGCACTGAGAGGCACTTATTGAAGAACAAGCGCTTAAACAGGAAAAAAAGAGAGGTTCAGAAGTGCTGAGACACCATTCCTCCTTTTTTGTGCTGTGTACAATGATGATGTCATCCAGTCTAAAGATCCTGTGTTCCCCTGGTGTGATTTGTCTGACTGTGAAAAGTAATATTGACAAACAGCACCTGTCAGAAATGTTGAGTTTGTAACTTAAAGCGCTCAACGGCAGTTCCATAAAAATGTCAGAGTGCCATGAAACAAATAGGAAAATGATGCCTGTGGTCAGAGGTGATTGTGAGCATTCAAAAACCAGTGAATACAATTAATAGAGTAACTCAACACTGGACCACACAAAGCAGAAAGGGTATGCTGTGCTGCTCTCTAGTGGTTGAAACTTCCAGGCATGTTGCACTTCTGGCCACAATGCAGTGCTGTAGCAGTTCTTGAGAGTGAGGCAGTGGATGACTGCACTATGGCTGATGTTTTCTGTTTTCTTAGGAACCACTGACTTTCACGGTTTATTTATTTGTAACAGAAAAAGAATTGTAATTAATAACTTCAAACACTTCAGCTCATCTCCTTCTAATTCAGCTTACAAACTTATCAGTGACCCTTCATACATCTTGTGGTCCTTAAGACATTCCTTAAGCATTATTTTTTAGGTTTTTAAGGCTTTCAGGCTAACAATACTGCTTTGTACACAAAGGTTAACTCTGTTGTTCATTTTGTGTAAAATTTGTGTATATTGCCCTGAATTTGTACAGCTTTGCAACACACCTGCTGTTACATCATTGCACTTGTATGTCTTTGTTTGTGTGTTTGTGTGTATGTGTGTGCTTGTGTGTGTGTGTCCAGGCACTCTCCAGATCCGCTATAGCCTAGGAGGGCTGAAGGAACCCTATGCTATAGATATAGACCACCGCAACATGGCAAATGGTCAACCACACCATGTAAATATAACTAGGAACCAAAGGGAGATACGTCTACAGGTTTGTACATGATATTGCCTCAAGACACAAACAACTCATTAGTTTATATGTTGTCATGTATTTTGATTCTGGTGGGTTGTAAACTTTAAGTACAGGCAAATTTAGTAAGGCTTTCCGCCTTTGAACTTTGTAACAGTGGTAGAAAACTGGACCTGTGTATCATTTATTTTGCTTATTATATAAGCAATGAATAAAGAAGATGATTTTTGAACTCCCACATAACAGAGTACTGTTCATAAAACAAGATTTTACAATACATGACAAGTAAATTAGTGCTGGCAAGAAATCGCAAAGCTGTCAGTTTTGGAAGTGTGACATTTTTATAGCTATGGTTACTATAGTTATTCTTAATATGTTGGAAATCAACTAAGCACTAGGCTAGCGAGTGCTTGGTCAAGTTGTTAGTTGGCAGACCCTACAGATATTCAGTCAAATGCTTGCTGTAAAATAAGTGAGACGTGGTACACTTTAGAGAACTGATTAACCCCTTAAATTCCGATTTTCCCTTAAATGTCCCTTTCAGTAGCAAAACATTTTTTTTACAATACTTGTCAACAATGACACATAAATATTCTGTATCTGCTGGTTCCAATGCTCAAGCAAGCTACCTCACCCTCATATTGGGTGAAATATTCAAATCCAAGATGTCATTGTTTTATGGCTGCAGTATTGAACTATAAGTGGAGGAATCTCTGTGTCTGTCTGTCTTTTGATTTTCTCCACAACTATTCATTGGATTGACATCAAACTTGCCAGGTGCACTGCTGAGGACCCAAGAGAGTACATTGTCAATTGTGACAATGTTTGGATGAGCAATTCACCAGAATTAAGCCAAAATGTCTGGCAGCTGGAAGATCTGTACTGCTTTTTAACCTGTGTCAAGCTTGCTAGCAATTTTAACTACTACTATTGCTTTTGAAATAAAAGCCCTGGGCCGGTGTGTTGCTGAGAGACCCAAGGAAGTGCAGTGTCGACTGTGAAGGTATTTGGGTGTGTGGTTCTCCAGAAAGCTGCAAGCAGCAATACTGGAGACCAAGCAGCAGCAACGCTTTGAATGGGCACTTGCACTAGTTAAATCAAATAGAAAATATCTAGTTTTCTTGTGTATCAGTTTATACACATTTCCCTGGAATTCAGAAGGACATGTTTTGTATATTTGTAAACCTTGGGATCGCCATTAGAAATTAAAATAAAACTCTGTGGGTTTGAACAAAGCTGGCCATGCAGCACTGATTAACCCACAGATGGGAGCAGCAGATTTGAGGAGATTAAATATTAATTTTCAAGATTGCATTATGATGATAGATCTTAGTTTGAAATAACATACGCCCACACAAATAGATAATCAGTTGCTGTTCTGTAACTCAGAGGCACATCATATCACAATGAGGCATTTTCCAGCGTGATATCATTGGTATTGCTCTCAGTATGTTAGAAAGCAATGTAACATGGGTAATGGGCAGCCACATTACGCCAACATATGTTGGATCCTTAGGGGGGTATGACTATAGGTTAGTGTATCTTATTAGTACAAGATAACTAATCAAGTAGATTTATCAGTTTAACTTCTCCTTCATCCATATTGTCCTGCTGTTTTATCTCTAGTTGGACCACTACCCAGTGGCCACCTATACCTTGCCTGTGGCCTCAGATACCCAGTTCAACCTGGTCAAAACCATCTTCCTGGGAAAGGTCTTTGGTAAGCACCCACTGGACTGCGTAGATCCACATTTAGTGTATATATGTGTGTGTTTCACCTAAATATTTATGGATATTTAATATCATATTCAACATATTCAGAATTGTGTCCACAGAGGAGCCCTCAATTTATTACTTCCTGAAAATATGATTGATTATTTCCTCTGTTGGTGGTGGGTTACTTTATATATGATGACCACCAGCTGGAGGTCACCCTCCATTTTATAGGTCAGATTAGAATTTTAAAAATTGTCATATTTGCTATCTTCTCTAGAAACAGGACAGATCGACCCTATCCTGATCGAGCGTTACAACACGCCAGGCTTCGTTGGCTGCCTGTCACGAGTTCAGTTCAACAGTATTGCACCACTGAAGGCTGCCCTGCGCTCCGGCTTGGCAGCTCCTGTCACCACCCATGGGATCCTGGTACCGTCCAACTGTGGAGCCTCACCCCTCACTATCTCACCCATGGCCTCAGCCAGCGACCCCTGGCACATGGACTCTGGTGGGGACACCGACACTTGCATGCTTTCATACTTAACATTCAATTCAGTTCAATTTTATTTGTATATCGTCAAATCATAACAAAAGTAATGAAGGCGCTTTACAGAGACTCAACAGATTTTGGAACCAAAATCTCCCCCATCAGCAAGTGCATGGTGGCAGTGGTGAGGGAAAACTCCTCTTAAACAGTAAAAAAAAACCTTGAGCAGAATCTGGCCCTGGGTGGGCAGCCATCTGCCTCAACTTTCATTTGAGTCAATTTAAATTCCAAACAGAGACCGCGAATCCTTCACTAACAATTATGTGTAAATTTAATGTGAAGCCTGGGACTAGCCACCATGGAAATAGATTTAAAATATGCACCCGTAATGCATAAGTCATAAAGCACAGTGAGCCCTTCATTATTGCTAAACAAGCCTCGACAGGGAAACTCGAGACCCCATTTAAAAGATTCTCTGTGTTAGATCTCAGTATTCTTCTTGGCAGTGCTTCAAAACTTGTTTCTTACATGAAGATAGAAAAGAGTGCACACTCAAGAAGACACACCCAAGAAGAGGTGCTGAACAAGGCAAATAAAGACTAAAATGTATCATCACACTTCTTTTATTGTGTTTCAGCCCAAACTGGTGCATTGCCTGTTAAAATGTTAGAGTACACTCCTGATCACAATTTTCACAATTCAAGACCAGTTGAAAAATTGCAAGAATTTACATTTTGCACTGTTGGATCTTAAGAAGGTTCTAAGTAGAGCTTCAAAATGCAAAAAGAAGAAATGGGAGTGAGACAAACCTTGATGGTCCTGATGGCTTCCAATGTTACTGGCATGACAAGGAGATCCCACCTGAGATGTTTTCTACACGGCACAGTGGAGGGGGCGCCATCATGATCTGGGGGGCTTTTTCCTTCAATGGAACAGTGGAGCTTCAGGTTGTGCAGAGGTGTCAAACGGCAGCTGGCTATGTGGAGATGTTGCAGGGGACGTCCCTCATGACTGAAGGCCATCGTTTGTGTGGTAATGACTGGGTTTCTCAACAGGACAACGCTGCAGTTCACAATGCCCACCCGACAAAGGACTTCTTTCAGAGAAATAACATCACTCTTTTGAACCATCCTGCGTATTCCCCTGATCTAAATCCAACTGAAAACATTTGGGGTTGGATGGCAAGGGAAGTTTACAAAAATGGCCACCAGTTCCAGACAGTGGATGCCCTCCGTGAAGCCATCTTCACCACTTGGAGCAACATTCCCACTAGCCTCCTGGAGACACTAGCATCATGCCGAAACGAATTTTTGAGGTGATTAACAAGAATTCATCATTACTGAGTCCTTTTTTGAAAATTTTATTTCTATTTTAGGGGGTTTTAGGGTTGTTGTTTTTTTTAGATATGGTCTTAAACTTTTCATCAGCTGATGAACAGCCTATTTCAGTTTAATGGTTGTTTGCAGTAAATTGCTTTTTCTCACTCCCATTTCTTCTTTTTGCATTTTGAAGCTCTACTTAGAACCTTCTTAAGATCCAACGGTGCAAAATGTAAATTCTTGCAATTTTTCAACTGGTCTTAAAATTTTGATCAGGAGTGTATGAGATCAAGAAAGAAGTGAGTGTGTAACATTGATGATTACATGACTTTAGCTTATCCATGATTGGTGGAACAAGTGCTGTTACAGCTAAGCCTGTGTTACAATTGTTCCCGCTCTGCCCTGATTCACTGCAGTTGAAACTACATTTATAACAAATTGCAACTGTATAGGAAACACATCAGAAATGACTGAATGTTAAACCTTATGTTCAAGCATGGGAGCAAAGCATCCAAGTTTTACTGGTTTGAGTTCACCTGTTTGCTGCCTTTGCTCGTTCACTAATTAAACTAGTTGAATATTTGGTGCTTAATGGTATAGTATTCAGTATAGTAGCACATGAGTAGAGGTGTGAATGTCTCAAGAACATTTTGCAAATACTACAAAAACTCCAAGCCTAGACTGCAGCAAAACCTTTCTCTTGTAATTTCGTGAACACAGTCTTTTTCAAAGTAACATTTAGCCTAAACACAGCTGAAATCATGCAATGACAATAAAGGCTTCTAATTTCTCATTTCTTCAAATTTTTTGGGTGTACTTTGCACAGGCCAGTAATTCTGCTTGTACATCAGTAAAGTTCCAGCGATGTAAAAGAACTGGTACTGGAGCAGGATTTTGCCTCTCTTTTTCCGCCCCTGCTTGTACTTGAGCCCATGTGAATGTGGCAGAGTGGAGGCGTTGCGCCTGTTCCAGTACAGTACAGTACCTTCCTCTGCCAGCCCCCTGCTTTTCCATCTCCAAAGCCGAGATGGAAATCAGAGTAACTAATAATTACATTTCAATAATGAGCACCTCTGATGTAGTTAATCTCCCTTCTCGTTGATATTGATAGTCATCAGAATTTGAAAAACATGCATTACATGTTGGATTTAAAGTCTCCCCGACATCTTAGCAATACTAAGGAAGAAAAAAAAAACACTCAGCCTAATAATGGGACAATTTATTAGTTTTACTTTTGGGAATAAATAACCCCTGCTGCGATGTTTTGAATCAACACAAGTGGTGCAATCATGAGTAAATGTATTCTCAAACTAATCTTCACATTTCCGCAGGTAAAGCACAACCTCGTGACAAACTTGTCAAGCAGCTGCTGGAGATATCTTGGTTGCAAACATCCAGGTGAAGCGAGAGGTGTTCAGAGTGTCCAATAAACACTTTGCAGTGGCTGAGAAGGGCCGTTCTGGGCCACTGGGATCACTGGTAGCTCAGCCACCACAAACACACACACACACACAGTGAGGCTGACAGTCTTTTGTAGTAGCAGTTGCCACCAGCTTGTTGCCAGCAGAGCAGTTTGGCTTGAGCACTGACCCATGCTGACAGGTTGTTCACTGGGCTGGAATGATAGTAATGTTAGTAAAAACACAACAATGCAATGTTTTGCTCTGAAATCTTAGTATCAACTTCTGGGGATAATCTAAAAGGATATCCATTTTGAAAAATGTGATATTATGTCGCTTCCCCCAGCTGTTCTGTAGGACAGTAGTGGTGCTATCTTGCTCTCATTGTTACTGAGTGCTGGATACTGGCTGGATGCTCCAAATGCTAACTGATAGCCTCCTGCCACTGAGTTGGACTTCCCCCCCAGCTAATACTGTTAAAAATAACCATCTCAATCAAGTTAAAAAAGATTTAATGTCACCTTACCAGTGTCACGTGAAGTTATCTTGATAAGACTGATATAAAATGTCATAACTGTGACATGATAGCTGTGATAAGCGTTGGGTGTTTTTGATTTTTGCATTGCTGCACACACCCAATGCATTATTCATCCCCCTATGAACCTATGATATTAAAATATCATAGGCTAATTACTCATCATTTCACAGTTATGACCATGTTAGGTTGGTCTTATGATCACTTCACGTGTGTACCACAGCACAACATAATACAGCTGTGATTTGAACCTGTACACTTGTTCTGAAGATCTGGTCTTGCGTAGGCGGACAAAGGTAAAAGGCAGTAACTGTTCAAAATGTGAAACTGAGAGTGTGCCAGTTGTTTGGGTTATGTTTGTCATTTCTGTACACCTAGACACTTGACTTTGTTTTACTCCATTTGCTGCCATTCGTTTTTTGAATGAAAAAAATCTTTCATAGTCTGGAACAATGCCTGAGTAATGCAATCCATTATGAAAACATGAAATCATTTTAAAATATCAGTTGGATATAGTATAGATATTAAATGATCAGAGGTGTTTTTTTCTATTGACTTGAGAGCTTTTAAAATTTGGTGATTTCTCGACTTAGCAGAAATTCATCTTTTTCATCTTAGCCTCTCTCAGACATAATGCTGACTACCAAAAATGACAAAACCCCTTTTAGCTGGAATTAAAGTTCCTGCATTTATGTATAGAACAGAAAGGGCCACCTTAATTCCAAACTTGAGCTGATGTTGCAAACTCACACCATCCTGATGCCCCTGGGAGCCTGAGGTGTGGATGTAATGTAGCTGCTGAACCTGAGTTCATAGGTCAATTTCCGTTCATCTCGACACCAAACCTTGTTCTATCACTTTTGATTTAGAATTCGCTTCTGCATTTCAGCTCCCTCAGAAAAGTTAAACCCTCCAATGCAAAGGCACACTGACTGATTTCCTCTCCATTTGACCACATGATCCTTCACACACACAGACACTCGCACACACACATTTCAATCTTGTGCGGGTTTATAGGTTGCCTTTTAAATCTGCCCTCTGTGGTCTGGAGTATGTGCAAGGCTTCAAATAAATGGACTGCCTCTCTTGCAAACAATGAGAATTTCTTCAGCTCTGACAAAGATCAATCTTGGCCGCGAGCTAAAGCAGCATAGTCTGTCTGCCAGCTGGGTGCAATGCTACTGTGGCCCGCTCATACAGACACACAAATCTACCAATACAGCCATTCTCTCTCATTCTCTCTGGTGCCTCTTTTTCCTCTTTCCACACACTCACGCACCTTACATTCAAATTCATTTTCAGAATCAATATTTACTCAATAAGCATATTTTTTAGATACTGAGACGGGCCTATTTAAGAGACATCCAGCCGTCTGGCTTGAATACAATATGACTTTCAGAGACTACCTGAGGCACCATATTAACACTTACACTGCACTTGCCTTTTTTGAACTTGAAACACATTTATGAACTTTACTTAAGCACTTGACTGTGCTTTAACAGTTGAGTACAGCAGGTTTTTGAATGCAAAGTGTGCTAGTCTTGGCCATGGAGAAAAGATCTACTTACCATTAGTTCTATGGTCAGCAAGTGCAAATCAAGTACTTGCTGTTCTGGGTATGGCCCAGGCAAGCTGCCCTCAATCTTAACCAGATTGTGTTGCTCTCTGTGCCTCAGTCTTATCCAGATCAAACTTGAGCTAGATGCTGAGAAGCTTTTGAGCAACTTTTCAGCTGCAAGTTCTCCAGTCAAAATAACAAGGGAAGATAAAGTTGACATCAGTTCTCACCACCAGAAGCCAAGATATTTTCCTGAGCAGCTGCTACATCTCCCACATCACTTTTGGATCACAAGGCGTTTATGGCATTTTCAGGCCGAAGTCTAAAATTGAATCTTAGAACACCACTGATTTTCAGCAACTTACAGTATGCTGTGGAGAGGGCAATCTAATTTCAGGCCTCCCACAAGACACAAGCAGCAAGCAAGGCAGGAATACCAATGAATGCCTACATTTCCAAAAAATACCAGAAATTGAAAATACCCCAATCCAACATTTGCAACTCTTTGCACGATCTGCTTATTTGGCATTATCTGTGAGGATGCAACACCTTCTTAATTGTGGTCATGCTTGTCAGCAGAGTTTATCATCAACCGGAGAAGATAGTGATTTTTCGAACTTGACCAGTGCTGGAAATTAAGTGTGCCACAAAGAGAGGTGCCCTTTGGGATGGGACGATAAAGAGCACAGTGGTTACATTACAGTAATATGCCTGTGAAACGTGCAGCAAGCCTGTGCGTCACTAAAGGAAAATAGTACCCTTGGATACATTGACTGCATTTGCATGGTCTAAAATATCCAACTATTGGCCTTATTAGCCATGACAACAGACATGGCTGATTAATCAGCTCTTCTTCTGTGTTACTGCCGCGAATACTGTTGTCTTTTACTATGTCTTTGATTGTCAGTACACAAGCAATACAAATATATTGATTTATGTTGCTATGTTCCTTTGATTATTGAAAACCATTGTTTGTCATGATTTCAGTCCTGAAAACCTATTTTTCAAGCTTCTTTCTTTATTTCTTTCCTTCTTTTTTTTTTTTTAAATTTTTTGAACCTACCTTTCTACCTTAACACTAGCAAAATCTCTTTCCTCTGTGTATTAGTTTGTAGAAGCCCCACAGGCACAGGTGTCCAATTGAGTGGGTGTCAACAGGTTATGGTATGGTCCTCAAAGTTCAGTTCTGGGCCCCATTTTTTTCAATTAGTATAGTCTCCTCTTTGTCACATAATTTAAAAACAGGCTGTTTCCCTCCATGCTTGTGCAACTAAATGATTTGACTGGCTTGTTCTTTTCTTAATCGCTACCATACATGACATGACATCTAGAGATGTATGACTCGTCTGAGAGTTAATCATTTAGGTAGCCTTTCTGCAAATGTGAAGCCCTATGCCAGGAAGAAACAATTGTTGCAAAAATTAAGTCATTCCTCTCTTACAGTGCAACATCAGTGACCTAATTAGCCTATTACTGTTAAATATTTTCACAGTAATCTTATTTTTTGTATCAGTGTGAACAAACATGGGAGGAAATAATAACTAGATACTTAACAATTCTGTCAGCACAGCGCAGACCTCCACCAAGGAGGCAGTTCACTGAGGCGTGATGGTTCAAATGTGGAATTCCAGAAGTGTCATCTTCTAGCTGACGTTGGTTCTTGCTTAAGTTGGGATTCGATCTTGGGAAGCCACTTCCTTCTGTGACTGACTTTGTTTGTCTTCTACATCACGGTACATCTGGCTCCAGGGACCATTTGACTGGTTGAGACAGACTGGAGATGGGAAGAGACGCTAACATCTTCTGACCCACTAAAAGGTGAAACAAAGACCTACTAAGCCAAACCTGCGGGGGGATTTTGATTTGGTAACATGCGTTCAGTGGTATACATTTGCCCTCAACCTGCCCAGGGCTAGCAGATTCCTGCGTTTCCCAGAATGATCTTCAACATCAAAGAAAGGGCGTGAACTTGTTGCATTGAGCTGTGCATTTAATGTGACCACAGTAAAATCAGCTTGACATTCGATATTGATTATTCTGTGGATTTATTATCTGGATGTATTTTCTAAAGTACTGAAACTGTTGGTTTACAGTAGGAGTTACATCTATATTCATCAGTTTGGTTTTACTGAAAAAGATGAAAAAACTGGGTCACGCCACGTACCTGTCTCTTCTACAACAGATTTCTCCTTGTATAATTGTTGAACTTTGATACAAAATGGCAGCTTTAGAAAGACACGCTTTTATTGTGAGGGACTGACACCAGAACCTGGCATTTACTTTTGATAGATAGCTGAAAAAATACCTGTTGCACATGTGAACATTTGTCCAGTTGTCAAAAGGAAGAGAAAAAATGCAGTATTAAACGTGCAATCAGCAGTAGCACTGCAGTGTTTAAGCATGATTTATCTTTTAACAATGCAAAATAGAGAATGCTAAAAAAAAAAAAAAGGTGATCTAAGCCCAATCTCTATCATCCTCCTATGAGACAGTGTATAAAGTCATCCATAGATCCACCCAATTTGTTGAAATAACCACTGCCTCAGATACAGTTGATGATATTAAAGGTCTAGCTCTAAAATTCAGTAATTTCAATAAGTCAGCAGTTCATAAATTTATAATTTTGCAAAGCAAAACTTTAACTTAATGCCAAAAATGTATTCAAAACTTTCCTTCACAGACCCAGCTAATTAAGTTACAGAGTTTGAGTCATACAGGATGAGTATTCTGAACAGGCATCTCAGAAGGTAATAGTGCTGCAATTTTTATTTTACAAATTACAGACATGGCATATTTGCACCAGATTAAAACATCTGACGATTATCCCAGCTACTACAAATCACTAGATGTCCCCAAGAAACATTAGTCCCAGCATGTAGAGGCTGTTAATTATTACCAGTTGAGGTGGACTTGAGTGTGACTGCATCTCTTTCCGCTGCAGTCTATGATTTACCTCAGCAGTAAGATTTGTACATTATCACAGATGGTTTACAAATAAAAGAGCATAAATATAATGCACAGGCTTGAAGGAAAATGTGTGTTTTTTCGTGTTTTGGCTAGGCTGTCACCACAGTTTCACATGATCTATTTCTGTGTGATATTGTTATATGATTAAAGCCAAGGTCCTTTGATTTAAAAGTCATGTGATGCATATGGTGTAAACATGAGGCTGTACACACCTTGTAAAAAGCAGAGTCACTGCACAATGTTCGCTAAATGCCAGTATACTTCACATCAGAGCTCACAGCGATCCGTTTTAACAGAATTTATTCTTGTTGCAATTTGATTCTAGTGCTACATGTCTTGAAACTCACAGCCATGTCTGTCTGCTGGATATTATGAGTTTCAAACTCAATGGGTTCCTGTGAGTAGTGCAGTGAGGGAGTAACACTATTACTATGGATCTAATGACACAAGCTGGATGGCAGTAAACTTGGCGGGTCAGGTGTACTGCAGCAGAGGAAGAACACAGATGAGCAACAAACAGCTCTGCTTTCCTTGTAGAATGTAGTGGAACACAACAGTACCCTTTGGTCCCTGTGGTCTAGACCAGGGCTTTCAAACCCCCAAGTGAAATGATTTTACCTATAGGGACTCTTATATCGATGAGATATTTCAAATATATAGATATTTCACTCGTCTAGAAGAATGCTTATCTAAAATGCAAAGATGTAGTCATCTAGAGAAAAATGAGCTGTGTACAAAAACAAATTAAATTTTTTTGTCATTCAAAACACCAAAAATGCACAATGAATTTCAGATAGCATTACGTTTATACAGCTATTCCCTGTACAAACATGAATTATTTTCCAGAAATGTGGATTTACTGAATTTAGCACTACTGCTTCAAAGCGACTGTTACTGTACACAGTGATCAAATGCATAATAAACCAAGAGAGCACACGTCCAATTTCATCATGATTTATGCAGTTGCTTGAACTAGAGATTGAAGAGTAGAGCGGTCCAGAGGAAATGATATGCTATACTTACACTTCATTATTGTCAAAGCGTGTCTTCTTGGCTGTCAGACAGGATTGCAGTGAAGAGCCTCAAATGATGAAGTGGTTCGCGGAGATTATTTAACAACACTTTAAAGTTTAAACATCATCCTCGCTGTGGGTATTAACTCGTGACTCATCACAACAAACCTAAACCAACAGCATAAATGCAGGTGGTACAACTCAAACCACTAAGACTCCAGTGTGTTTATCTGTTGTTGCAGCATGAGCCCCATAACAAAAAGCATTAGACATCCGCAGCCAGCAGATCAGACACAATGGATATGACAGTTTGGAGAAGATTGAGACATAAAAACCCACAGCATACTTGGCCGGCCTTCTACTTGTCTCCACTGACAGCTTGTCAAGCATAGCATAGGAAAAAAATGTTTACAGTGCCTTATAAAAGTAGGTTCACTTGCTCTGGGGCTTCTTACCAAATCCTTGGTAACGTTATGAGACACTATGAAACCAACAGCTCTAAATCTGCCAGTGCAATGTAAATTCTACAGGTTTGGCCAACCATAAAATTTCTACAGATATAAAATACCACAGACGGGTGCAGAACGAGGACCTTTGGAGTTTTTTTCCTCAACTAAGTGAAAGTTTAATTAAAAGATATGATCTTTATTTTAAGCCCACTTGTGCTGCTCTAAGTCCGGAGGTTATCTTCACTGGCTGCCACTCTGACAACACTGCAGTGAGTGTGGGTTGCAGCTCAATGGGGAGGCCATTATGTCTGTACTGGGGGTCTGTAGAGCTATTACTGAACCCAGGCAATGTTCTGTTTCCGGTTTATTTTTACTGCTGTTGTGGAAGAGATACATGAGGGGTAAAACGTCTGTTATGTTTGCAGAGTGGAGGGTAAATATACAAGAAGTATTTCAAAAAGTATGCATGCTCTGCTACTTCCAAAAAAGAAAAAACTCTCACCACACTGTTTGATTGACAAGTGTTCCCTGGGAAGTGGAGCACAAAAACAGCACAGCCTTGAGACCTCAGCACCAAAGACTACAAAACCACTATCTCGAGGGGTTCCACTTCAACTAAGTAATGAGGAGAGTGCAGCAGAATCAGCCTTGTAGAAGAGAAGCTATGGAACATCTCTTGATTTGGAAAATCTATCTAAGGTAATGACTGGAGTGGTCCCACGTTAAAGTGGTCATTGTCAGGATGATTTCGTCTCCATTTTTAGAGTGGTAAGCGCTCATTACTTGGGTGTTTCTGCCCTTCCCAGTGGTGCAGTGAAAGTCTTTGTGTATATTGTGAACTAAATGGAAGTGTTTTTTAAGCCAGTGTATAATGTACATAGATAGGATGATTCAATAAACCATAAATTAAAAATAAAATTAACTTACTGACTTACTTTTTGACCTTACGTTTACATTACCATTAAATATATGCAATGATTGAAAACACTATTTTGCTTCTGAAAAAATGAAAGAAAAAAAGAGACTTAATGAAAATGGGCAGTAATGGTAACATATCCCATAGCTGAGCAACTTCTAGCCTCGCAGTCAGCTTCACAGAGTGATCTTTTTTAACATCTTCATACATATAAGGATATTAATATTTAACTAAAGAACTAATGGCTAGGTATTTTGAATTTTGAATCCAGTGGCTTTATCAAATCACAGAATCCAGCATTTTTCAAGCTCTAAGAGCGCAGGATGGCTTTAGCCGTTGTCAGGTCAGAGTCTTTGTTCACAAAAGTTAACCACAGAAGTAGAGGCAGATGTTTCACTGCTGACAGAGTTGCCTTAAACCTGGCTTGCAGTGTTTCCAATCCTGAAAGAATTTTTGTTAATTGATTGATTAAAATTGGCAAAATCTCATATCAGTTCTTTGAGGCTGTGAATGAATTGTTACAGCCCTACTTCCCAGAGATCATCTGTCAATCAAACAGCATGTCGAGTCCTGTGAAGTCTTCCTCCTCAGATTCTCTGTTGAAGAAGTGTAAGTTTCTGCAGGCATCAGTCTTTGTTTGTTCAGCCCATGGTGGCCACTGCTGCTCATGTTATCCAGCTCTTCCTCTTTTTATTTCAAACAAAACAGAGAGACATTACTTTTACCAGACCCTAGATGTTTAGAACAGCAAATACTAAAGATTTTACAAACTGGCACAGGGTGAGGCTGCTGGTTAACACTTTAAGTTTGGGGTTTCTCAGCAAACCTCCACAGGAAATCTTGGTAAGGCAACATATCCTGAAACTGTGTATTTGATTTGTATTTCAGGGCTGTTTCAACTCCCTGTAAAATCCACTAACATCACCTCAACTGTCAAATCAACCATAAACGAAATCCTGCCTCCCTGGAAGCTGTGGTTGTCGTCCTCCCCCATGCGTTACTTATGCAAATTCCTAATCATATCTCAAGAAGGCGAGGGGAGGGGGGTTAGTTGGACATTTGCATTACATACAGCTCAATTTTCATCCCCATGCCACACTGTCTGAATGCAGAAGGTGAAGTAAAAGGGTGGATGCTGCAGTGCTGTGGAGTGTATGTAACAGGATTACAGCATTCTGATTGCATTTTAGACAACTTGATGTACCCCTCCACCACCGATACATGCACACAAATAAATCTGCACAAGCCAATAACTACACATCAGGTTTAGGGAAGTAGTGGACCAGCCTCTACAACTTTAACATCCCTTTTGCTCTCTTAAATAACTTGGTGACACAAGGGCATGATTTAATATATAGAAAATGATGAAGTCTGATTGCATAGTTTGTGCATGTCCTCCATCCATTTAAGAAAACATTTCAGCAAAAATTAAAATAAGTGTAAACTATAATACTGATTAGATACCAATATGAATTTTCAAAGGCCAATACAACTAGAAATGTTTCTGGATTATTTTCAATTATTTTCAAATTAATTAAATTAAATAAATTGCATTTGGTTAAATAAATCCACAATTAATTTAACTTAATTTGATTATATCTATCTATCTATCTATCTATCTATCTATCTATCTATCTATCTATCTATCTATCTCTGTGTATCTATAGATATTGGTATCGCAAGTGTTCTAGTTGCTGTTTGTAGTCAGAGTAGTTTACATTTGTAGTTTGAGTGGTTTTATGAACATAATCAGCCTGTGTGGAAAGTGAAAGAGACAATGCATTGGTCAGACTACCGTCTGGACCTAAAATACCTACAAAAATGTTCAGTGTTTGTTTATTGTGTGGAGAAACGTTTGAAGGAAGCCCCCGATAATTAGCTGCTGCCCTCAGAGGCTAAATCATCATCCAATGATAGCCAGTGAGTTCTGAGATTGGGGTTAATTTAATAATTACAATTATCCAATGCATTCCCCTCTTTGGAGCTAACTTAATGCTAGGTGTCTCTTGGTAGCTCGTCTCAAAGGTGATAACAGCACGGTGGCTTGTCTCTGGTTTCTACGAGGGAATGGCTCTCGTCTTACTGGGATATTACACAGCTGCAGTTCTCCACAGCACCATCACATCATGCCAAAACACAAACTACTATTGGCCGGTCACAGATAGTAGAGTAAATTAGTGTATTATTATAAATATTTCTGGGTAACTGTCCCTGTTAAGTCTACAAATGATTCACACATAATGTATATCCTTTGATTAATCTATAATTTATAATAATTTATGTATTTTCATTGCTCTTTCTGTGGATATGATCATGGATGTTGGTAACTAGCGTGATTATTTGATTAAATTGTGTCTGAAGGCTGTGGGTTTATGTTTATGATGGTGATGGGATTCCTGGGTAGGGGGCAACATTTTCTCACTCCCAGGTCATCACATACCGTGGCTTTGTCACGCCCTTTTCACGTCTGATAGCAACGCCAAAGGGCACCCTTCAGACGCATCGGGCTCTCCTGCCTTTGTTAAGTGTCAGTGTCATGTGGTTAGGTTCAGGCAACAAAACCTCCTGCTTAGGGTCAGGGAAAAGTTAGGTTTACACAACATAACCTCTTGGTCAGGGAAAAGTTAGGCTTAGGCAACAAAATGGAAACTGGACTTGGTCGCACACTAACAGAAGTGGGAATCAAACTGGTCTTGTTGGCAAAAGCCCTGTTGCTTATGTAACAGTATTTTCTGGTTGGTTCCACTTGCCAGGAAAAGACCCAGTCATATTCAGTTTTGTATGTGTATTGTGGACTGTTACTGGCTGGCGGGCTTTCCCTCGGCACAGAAATCCCAGCGATGACGTCAGCCATGTGCCAGTAGGAGAGGATTGTGCCCACAGTGGGCTATACAGAGCACAGCATTATCTTAAATCTGTCAAAAACATAATCTGATCACACCATTATCATGTTATAATGTTGGATAGGATGACAGTGTGGTGATCTCACTGTAATTAATTGGTAATATAACTGGAAATATTTTGTCAAAGTATCTGTAATTAGCTTAATTAGCTAGTAGGCTATAGAGTTGTGCCTTGAGATGGGTGCCTTTCACATCTGTATGAGACATAGAAGGACATGACAATGCTGCAGAACCTGCCGCCCTGGGAGTGAGAGCGGGTTGCAAGGGGATCGGGTTGGGAGTTGGGAGTTGGGAATGGGTAGGCTGTACAGAAAGGTTTGGTTAAACTTTTTTTTTTTTAATTTAACTACCTGTACTTTTCTGTATTTGTTTGTTTTGTTTTTTGGGGAGTTGAATGGAGAAAAATAAGGCAAAGGGGAGATAAATTAGTGAGGAGGCTATGTCCTTGCAAACAAACTGTTGTGTTATACTTTCTCATACGAACAATAAATAATCAATCACAAAGAAAACAAATAAACAAACAAACAAAAAAAACTATCAAGTGCATTCTTGTCAGGGTGGAAACCCCTCTGCAGCCAGACAAATAAAATTCTTTTCAGAGGTTTAGCAGCAGCGTATAACCCCGGTGGGGCAGGTTTCACTGCAGGTTTTACAGACTGACATCGTCAAATCTGTTGAGGAGAAAATCACATCCTCCATCATATTGTTGACTGACAACACACTGACTGCAACATATCTGCTATTTTATTGAGAAGCCACTCGGCCTGACATATCAGGACCTTAGAGGTTAGCTTGTTATTTTGCAGCTGTCAGCATTGTGCAGTTGAGGCCTTTCACATTGCTGTCATAATAATGAAGAAAAATTAGATATTCCATATGGTCCCAGCATCACCACAAAACACAAAACCAGGTGTCCCCAGCTTTCACCTGAAAACACACCACATTTCTTAATAAATTCTTCATTTTAGTGCAGTGCTTTCTAAAAAGAATACAATACAGGTATTAAAATACATATAGATTGAAGCAGAATAAAATGCAATAAAACAGAATACAATAAAAACTACAATAAGGCAGAGTAACAGGTAAAATAAAATGAGAAATGCATTCACAATGAAGAACATTCTTGCAAGAGCATTTACAAATGTAAAAAATTAACTGAATACAAATGACTTATTAAGGTATTAAAAAATGTATATTTCAGCGGAAGCTTAGTCTGTGTTAACTGAGGTGCTATCAAGGCTTCCTTCATATCTGTTAGTATTGCATTTCAATAATTATGTACTGAGAATGTTCTTTTCCACTTAAAGTGTCCTGTTTTTTTATGTTTTAGGTGGCAATTCAGGGATAAGTCAGGAATTCTAATATTTAATGTAAAGTTGTCACTTACCTGGATGGTGATTTGGGTGGTGCAGGTACAGGAGGCACTAATTCCAGCTGTCTGGAATCATCCGGTTGAGGGCTCCAGCTTGCAGGCATCCCCACTCCACTTGTGATTCTCCTGTTCACAAGGGTTAGGCTTAGGGTTAACCCTAACCCGATTCATTGCAGCTCAGACAGGTAGCCTTAATTTTTTCAGATTTCTTGGACAGCCTTCTGAAACTGTAAATATAACAAAAAAATCACCATAAAAAAGCATTCATCTGTTAATCTGTTAATGATTATAAAAGTGGACCAAAAAAAAAAAAGTATGTTGTGTATAGATAACCACTTGAATACAAACCACTGGTTGAAAAATTGCATTCCATTTCTTTGAATGGTAATGTTTCAAAGGTTTTGTGATATTTATTGTGCTAAATAATAAATATGATTTTCTGTTTATCAAACTTCTCTTATCAAACTCTGTAACTCTCTCAAACAGCTCTCACAAAGCAGCAACAAACAATTGATAATGCTCTTTGTTATCTGCACAGCCTGTTTTACAGTGAGTGGTTGCTTGTCTTCCAGTCTACCAGTGCATTTGCACCAACATGAAAGGACCTCTCTAGAGCTACTGTCTGATTTGTCCCTTCAGGGCTGCTGTAGAAACATGGTGGCGCCCGTTTAGCACACAATAGCCCTGACTGTAACGCTAATGTTAAAAACTACAGCCAAATGGCTTCAGTCCCAAATGTTGGTTGTAATTTAATCATGATAGGAAACACGTTTGTTAAAATGCAGTAAGACTTAACGGAATGGGTTTATAGGCCCAATAAGTAACTGAAGTCTAACCGTCTCTCCCTTCCCAACCCAAACTCCGCGGTGCACCTGCCGCAAAGTGGTGGAATCACTGCGAATTGACTAGCTAATGTAGTTAGCTAGTTACCTAACGTTAATATTTAACCTTCATCAGGTTTCATGATGAGTTTAAAGGAGTGACTCCGTATACTGTCCCAAATTGAATTTAAGGTGGTGTAATTTGGGTAATACGGCAGAAAAGAACTTTTAAACCACAATGGAGGTCCGCCGTGTGGTAGCTAGCTCACAAGCTGAACAAAACATAATATTTCTCCTGAATTCTCTTAAAGATATAAACATTAACTTGTGGATTATATACATGCCGAATCTACCCTGACACTTTACGGTTGATAAAATACATGAAGTTAACTAGTAATGGATACTTACTGAAGGGTCTGGGAATACATCAGGCGATGCAGCCTCCATCTCTGTCTCCTTTGTCTCTGAGTGGCGCGAATGGCGAACAATGAAGAAAATGCGCCCCCTTCCCGCCGTAAAATAACACAGATTGTGTTAAATTGTCCAACATATTAAGTGTGTTAAAATTTTTTTGCTTCTTTACACATTTTGTGTTGAAATCAACACAAAATGTGTTAAACATGTGACAACACATTTTTTGTGTTATTTTTCAACACATCCATTCTAAGAGTGCAGCCACAAGACACTTTATGTTTTGAGTGCAACTAGAGACATGCTGCACTGTTCACAAACTGCTCAGCTATCTGGCTATATTTTCATCCCTCAGACATGTTTGACTGAAAGGAAGATGTTCCTGGCATTATTTTGGGAAATTTGGGAAATCAAAGCTTCTGCAGGTAATTTCATTGATAATGTTGACTGACCACCTTTAAACACAGAGAGTCTAGGAAAATAATCTTCCGTGTTGCTCCTGGCAGTGTAATCTCATTTGTTGGAATCTGGGACAAATCAAACAACCAATCAACTCACTGAAGCATTGTGATCTCGGTGCAATTACATCTTGTATACTGCTGCCGTGCACGCTCCCTTCCTCCCTCCAAGAATGTCTCCTACCTTAGCTGCAGTAATTTAGCTTAGCCTACTGTAGCTGCAGCTCAACAGACATGAGTGTTGATGTGGGTGGGAGAGACCTGGACCAGGTACTGACTCGGTAACACTTTACAATAACAGTACAACAATTAACGTTAGTTAATGCCGTAATAAACATTAAGTAACAGGTAATGAACATTAAGTAACAGTTAACTAACCGTTAACTAATGTGTCTAAGAATCATTTACTAATGCTGTTCATGCTAAGGTTTTAATTTATATGTTATTTAAGAGTTATTGTAGATATTATTAATATTAGTAAATGCCATAATAATCATTGACTAACAGTAAATTAACCATTACGGCATTAACTAACGTTAACTAATGTTAATTGTTGTACTGTTATTGTAAAGTGTTACCACTGACTCTTCACTGAGTGCTGTTGGAGCTGTTTTGAGTTGAAAACAGTGAAATGTGACCCTTTAGGGCTTCCGTAGGGTTGTACACTGTCTGAATGCACTGTAAATCATCTGTGAGGTCAGGTCACTTCTGCTGCTGGTAGTATAGGTCTCTGGTAAAAGCTGAAGCCACCAGAGACTCATCACAATCAACACCAGCGTCAATAAAATTTCTTTTTCAAGCTCACCCCCGCCTCACATCAAAAAGTGACAGCAACTGACATCATGTTTCCATAAATCATATGGACGTTTCATTCCCTTTTACTGCAGCTTAGAAAACAAAACAATTAAAGTAGCAATGTAATAAGCAATATTACATGTTGAAATGCATCCAAAGTCCTTTGTGGGTGTAAAATACAGCGTGTTGGATTGTGAATTCAGCAAGATCGTACATGATAGATTTTTATATAATTCAGTGTGAGGCAATACAATAAGATTTAATCACCTGCCAGGCTGAGGTCCCAGTCGGCCTCATGTGTTGTGATACCAGTTATACGGCAGTAGACGCCAGTTAATTAAGTGCATTAGATGACAGGAGCATTAGATGTATTGACAGGAGAGGAAACATGATGCATGGAGGTTTGTGTGAAAGTAATTAACTTTAGATGTTGTTATTAAAAACACTCATATCACATACCCTGGAGGAGTATGGAGAGCATCACACTTTATATTTGAAGGCATTAACTTACACTTGGTGCAAACTGTGAGGTATACTCCATATAGATTTCCCATTACATTAAGGAATTTGTCGAATATTGGAGAATTTTGAGAGAGGCATTCCAGACAGTGACAGCTGGGGAATTTGGTGAATTCTCAGGGGCAGTCATGAAACATCACAGTCACCCAGAAATTGGTCACTTTGCAGGAATATACCATAATGTACAAACACAATTGACAGAAAAATGGACAAGCAGGACTGGAGAGATACAGGGAGTGACATGACAGCAGAGGAGGAGGAGGACAAGTAAGAGGACAGGAGAAAACACCTTTAATAGTTCCAGCTGAAGAAAGTGGCTGAGAAGAAGAAAAGGCAGGCAATAAAGAAAGAGAAGGCCAGAAGAAGGAAGACAGACGAGGAGAAAATGACAGTGAGAGAAAGCGAGGAGCAGGGAACTGACGGGTGCTTGAAGCTGCAGTCTACATCTGATGTGCTGCCTCTCTTGTGTGAAAGGACTTCTCCAGTGGTACAGAGCTAGCCACAGTATAGCTACACCTGTAGCAGAAAGTTTCAAAGCTCTCAAGTCTCATGCATTGGGCGTGAGACACACGCATTTCAACCCGTTCACATGCTCACATGCCACACCTTGTATTTCTCAAGCAGAGAAACTACCAGGATAATGCCCACCAAGTTGTGCAGCTATTTTTTATAACAGTGGACAGGTAGAGGAATCAAGTGAGTTCCGGGTAGAGTTCAGAAGGCCCTGCCATGCACCAGCTAATCAAATAAAAAGAATATAGCTACCGAACAGCAAATCAGAAAATAGCATTGCTGTATCCGGGTAAGATTTAGATATTCCCGCTACAACAGCGTTACATTCTGATTCCAACGATACATTGATTCACACAATCGCTGAAGTAGCTACAGAAGACGTCAATTAACACACTGATGCAGACGCTCGCTGAAGAAGTTACAGATCATCAAGGTGGAAAATCAAGGTGGTTGAACAGTGGAATCATCAGGGCCCTGTTTGTCAAAATGTATCTTCCAGTTTAAGAGTGATCTGATCAGGTTAAATCTTAAGACTGGGTTTTGCAAAATAGATTACAAAGTTTCTGATTCTGAGGATAAGGACTTGAATTTTGTAATCCGATCCAGCCTTTAACCAGGTTTAAATGATCAAATCTTTGTGTTTTCCAAAACTCAAGGCAAGAATCTTGATAAATGTAATACTAAAAGTCAGGATCATTTTAATCCCCGCTAGAGGGCTGGATTCAGGGTGGACTGACAAAATGGTTTCTCACAACTTTGCAGAAATGTCTTGAAACCTTTAAGAATACAGGGGTTGGACATCTGTGGTCACTGAAACTGACTTAAAACACTCAAGTTCATAATATATTTGAATTAAATAGAATCAGCTGATTTTATGATTGTTAATTATTGCATTTTGCTTTAAACTAATAGGCACTGCCACATCACCTCAGAGTAAGGTCCTGCCACTCTGCAGCCTGATGGAGCCGCTGGACTGACACTGAGAAGTTTAGTTGAGTAAACCTGTATTTCTCAAAGTTATGTCAGTTATGTCCAAAGACTAAATATACTTCATAAGAAAAGGTAGGCCATTGATGATTTCTGTTTCATTTCTAAATCAGCTTCTATTTGTCTATCAGATGGCCACACTGAGTATTAAAAGCACTCCAAATCCAGATTTGCAAATCCAGATCCAGATGTGGTATCTGGATCAATACGATCCAGTCTAATATATTGAGGAACTGGGACAAAATGAATGAAATGGTTTTGGGATCAGAATGGGATCTGGTCATCCAGACCATTCTGAGCAAAATGCTCCAAACTTGCTTGCTGTGATTACACTGTGGGCAAGACCATCAGCTGAATGCATAAAAAATATAACCCTAAGATATAATAAAACTTTGCCGTGGGTAGAGGAGGGCCAATGTGCAATGTGTGTTTGTTGAAATGAGTATGAAGATTTTTACACCCACTACAGAAACAATTTCATACTCCGCTCACTGTCCTACTTAGAGCATTACAGCACTCAGACCTCAAATATAAACTACTGCATAATAAACCCTGGATGAACTTTGCAGACAAAAGTGCCCACTTTTAAATAATTAGAATATGCAAGTCTGTAAGACTGCAGTCATATTCACAATTAAGAGAGGTTAAATGCAGGACTACCCCATGAAGTGCATGCGCAATTAGGATCAAAGCCAACAAAACATCCATTTGTTCACACATCAAAAAGGCCTGATGGTGGCTTTGAATACCAAAAGCAGCAAACTGTGTTAAATAAAACATTAAAGTTTTTGTGATGAAAATAATAGCAGCTTGCAGGGTAATGTTGGTCCTTTTTTTTGTTAAATTTCATTCTTGGTTAAAGCGGGAGGACAGCACATGGGGACGACATAAGCAAGCTTACTTTGGACCTTCATCAAACCAAAGTTGACATGTATATAATTTACAGGTTCTGCCTCTGAAGCTTTTTTTTGTAATGTATATTTTATTTTTATTTCAAAAAAATGTGGAGTGTTGCATCATTTCCCTATTGGTTCTGTTGGACAAAACCGGCCCTGACTAAACGGCTTCAGAGACCTGGGGTAAATAAAGTTTCTCCCTAAGAATGAATACATTCCCTTCTTTGTTAACTTGAAAGAATTCTGTCTAAAGCATTACAACAATTTTAGAAATGAGACCAAAAAAGAAGAAAAGATCAATGAAAAGAACTCTTTCCTAAATGCTATACAGCAGTTTTGGGATATAAAAAACACGCCTACTTTCATCACTCATTTTTCTCTAAACTATTGATGTTCCAGTCTGAAACGACATTGTTTTTCCCCACTCGTGTTGGAGTAGGCGTCATGATATTGAGGCAGAACCAGTTTTATTGGCCTGTAACTTTGCATGAACAAAGGATTACACTTTGTGGATTTCTTAAGTAGGTCACACTGTACACTGTAAAATTCTGCTACCCATCATCACACTCAAAGTTTGTTTATTCAACAATATGAATGGATTTAAGCATTTTTTAAGAATGTTAGCTGGGGGGAAGTCCACCTAAAGGCTGGAGGCTAACAGTTAGCATTTGGAGCATCTAGCCAGTATCCAGCACTCAGTAACAATGAGAGGAAGATAGTACCACTACTGTCCTACAGAACAGCTGGAGGGGGAAGTGAAATAATATTTCATTTTTCAGAATGGGTGAAATATCCCTTTAACAGAGAATAACTATAGCTATACACCTAGAGCTGAATTGGATATATAACAATTGACTGAAATGGATGCTACCTCATGTGAGTACAAAATGCTTCATGCATTAAAAAATTACAATTAAAATTAAAATTAAAAAACAAACAAACAAACAAACAAAAAAAACCCCTCAAAGGAGTAGCTCTTCCAGTCAGTTCATTTGTGAAGTTCTACCAGCATTTCACTGGACTGTCTCAATTAATATATCTATATCTGTACCTGCAATGAGTTTGATTCCCCAGAGTGTTATGATCCAGACTTTGATTATCTTCGTCGGGCAGTCAACCCTGCTCTGGTTTATCAGAGGGGAAGGCTAGTGAGGCTTCATTAATGTGACACAAGGCAAATTGATAACTCTAATCTTGTGCTAGGGAGAATCCTATTAACCGAGCCGTGCCCTCTCCCATGGGACAGCTCCCTTTAGTTTGGATTTCATCCCTTTATAATTACTTATTGAGAGATATCTGCTGCTGTCGAGGTGT
>OMLB01054714.1:0-12464 GCA_900302555.1 Myripristis jacobus
CGGGTGGACGGGTGGAAGCTGGAGGGGGGGAAAGGGGGAGTCAATAAACTGCAGAACAGCACAAGTCCACTATTTCTGTTTCTTACTCCCCTCTGCATCGCGTCAGGCGGCAGCTTCATTTGCCGCAGACATCATTGGGGCTTCCCCGCGAGGGCTCGGATCCATTTGAACGCTCTCAATATCAAAGTCAACCTGGAAGAATCCACGCAGACGGCAGATACAAATTTCCCGAGTGCCTTTTAGATTAATTGCCGAGACAAGCCGGGGAAAAAGCCACTGTGTGTACCAGGCATCCAAACATTTTATCTCTCTGTATAGCCAATAAAATAAATGAATAGCTTCAACTCTTAAAAATCAGCCACACTGGGCTGTGTGGATGTTGACTTCAGGTGCAAAGTCAGTGCACTTTGTCTTTGCGAGGACACCGACCCCCTCCTCCCTCCACATCTCCTCATTAAGGGAGAGTAATTTGTCGGGTTTAAATATAGTTTTAGAATTACCATGTCCTTGTTTGTTTGCATAAACAGAGAAAAATTACTTCAATGATCCAATAATAAGGCGGGGAGCAGGAGCAAATGTGCCTAATTGGGCTAGCAGCCTTAAGTGTGCTCAGCAGGATGCAGCTAATAAACTAAATTGCTGGGTCTGGAACTTGTGCTTGTACTTTTAGGTCTGCGGGGATTTTAACCTTATTTTCAAGGGCAGCACACTCATGTAGCTGGTGTCAAACAGCGCTGGATCGTGCATCCCTCTGCAAAATTAAGTGTTTTTAACTCAAGCCTCACAATTGGGTAGGACTGGTGTGAAACGAACGCGGGAGTGGGAAACCGTAAATTGGACATGGTATGCTGCAATCTCCTACAGTTGTTTGTTGTTTGCAAGACATTCATATCCATGCGTGCTTAATAGCAACACCAGGGAAATGACTCATTTGCTCTGCACGTCAGTCAGAGCGGCTCCCTTCATTTGCATGCGCTGGAATCAACAAAGACATCCAGGAAATGTTTAACAAAATTTATAGATGGTGCGCGAGATAATGGCGAGACAATGAGGAGCTCGGGTCGCGCAACGACCGGCATGCTGAGCAGCTCGCTTGTTCGCCATAAAGTACATGAATAACACATGCTTTCATGCGGCGCTCGGTGGTCATTCATAATTTATGCCGTATGCTAATGCGGCTTTGTGCTACCAGGCTCCGAGTATTAAAGTCAAATATTAAACCAAATATTTGAATCAAGAATGCGACGGCCTCACTTGGATTGAGATGTGATCGCTTGCATTAGAAAGACTTCATGGTGGCCTCGTATACTTGGCATAGTTTTAAGTTTACTGAACTCAAAATATGTACATCTTTATTTTTTTGCCAAAATAATACAAAATCAGGACATTCAATAAACAAAAGCAGACAAAAGCAGAGTTACTCTCTCATCCATCGTGGTTCTATTGTGTCTGCATCTTCTTTTTTTTTTTTTTTCTGTTTTGCAGCCTCACATCTGGTGTGTGTCACCAGAAGTTATGTTTCCCACCCAGACAGCAGAGAAACATTCGTCTGGACACGACCACTTTGTATGGAGTCGTGTAACAAGCAGCCGGCCGGGAGCCTGTCAGAAACAGAGGCGTTGTTTGGCTTCGAGTTGCTGCGGGTCACGGCCAGGGCGAGGCCACGGCGGCCAGCGGGGAGTCCGTTTGAGATCAGACGGAGAGCGAAAGCTGCGCGCGACTCCCAGCCTTTCGAATGTTACCGTTATGCTCGTGGGTTGCGTTTGATTTTCCGTTTGCAGTGGGTTTTACTGACCTCAAAGACAAAAGTTTTAGCAGCCAAAAAACAATATGCATGGAGTGCTGCTCGGCCGTGAAACCCTCTGTCCCTCTGGTGCGCCTCGGCTTGTGGAGCCTGTTAGTTTAGCGCTTTAACTGCATAGCCGTGTCATATTAACAGCTTTTTAAATTCATCTCCCTTTTCCAAAAGTCCAAAAGTTTTAGCAGCATTTAGTTCTTGACGGGTGGCAATTTTTACAACCTGATAGGATTAGAAAACAAAAGTCTAGTTTATCAGTTTTTTTTCACTCTAATATACTGCAAATATGACTTAATGTATTTTTGCACATTACTTGATTTTACATCATTGAAACTCATGAAAAGGTCACCACACTGGACATGATGGGAATACTAACGCTCGATATTGCTGCTAAAACGGCACCGCTGTCAACATATTGGTTGTTGCGTATGATTCCACCAAGCGGAGTATGGATAATGATATATGTTGTTGTTGTTGTTGTTTGTTTTCCTTGTGCCAGTCCCAGGCAGCTGTTCCCGTCTCATGCAGGCAGTTGGCACCACTTATGTGATTCTGATCGACAGTGGTTGTTTTGCTTGGAGCAGCAGGGACCGAAATGAGAATGTTCATGTCCTTAATTCAGAGCAGATGGAAACCAAATGGATGCGCCGTGGACGGCACGAGGTCACGGTGGAAGATGCAATTGGAGTGTTTGGCTTATTCAATTAGGCGACTCCGCTGAGTCTCTCAGCAGCCAGGTGGGGACTCTGTTGTAATTTTATTTGATTCTGCTGCGGCGCACAAAACCGCAGGCAAAAAAATAAATAAATAAATAAATAAAAAAAGCCAAACAAGCACACAGTTTCCTTGACTCTGCCATGTTCATGTTGCTTAGTTTGGCTTAATTGCAGATGCGTTATTAAAAAAAATCAGTTATTAGGAAAAATTTTAGGCATTTACAGCAATTGAGCATCCATTTCCTCCTGAACTATGATCCGTGTTGGTAATTACAATAGCAAAGAGCACACTGTAACGTGAGCATGCTAATTAGTGTTATTAATGATTTGGTTAATGATATGCAGAGAATTCTTCCCTTCTCCTCTTTTGAAGTTTAACTGATGTTCATGATTGATTGCTTGAATGGTGTTGCCTAAAATACACAGATGAGCTATTTCATTATGAATAACATGATGGATGAGCTCAGGCTGTTTTAGCGCATTATATCCTCCCATCTCATTTCTTCTTCAATCTAAACTCAAATCACAGGGCTACTGAGCTGCAAACTTTAGTTTTAATTGCAGCCGCCGTTTTTCGGGGGGGTTATGACGGGCAACACACACGAGGCGGTGAGACGCCCGCTGGCCGTGACACGGGTCCATACATCTCTCTCCGCTTTCGCTGCAGTATCACCGGAGCCGACGGAGCATGAAAGGCGTTTCTGCTGAGTTTACTGGCTATCGAGGTGTCTGATCTCTGCGAGGATTTATGACCGGACACCACGCAGATAAGACAAAGACTTGTCCAAACTGTTGAAAGCTTGTACAACACAATCCCCATTTCTTACTTCTTATACCGTACAGCTGTAAAGATATGGAATGAGTAAAGGCTTGTCCGTGCAAAAGGCTTGAGGTGAGGTTTTACAAGGCATTTAGAATAGATGACATAGTGCAGCCCGGTGTTAAACGCTCACTCGTAAAACACCGCAGGAGCCGGGTTTCCAGGATTTTTGTGATTGAAGGTGTCATGGATTTGTGGTCATGAATCACGTCAACAAGCCTCCTTTTGGGATCCTTTCTTGTCTTCCCTGTCCTGAAAAGTTACACCTTAGTTTTACGGCTGAGCACCTTGTGTCGCTTTCAGAGCTCATAAATATCAAAGAGCATTTTGATGCTGCTCATTTCATCTGACCTGATTCCAAGCTTAATAATAAAACAGTGCTGCCTCGCGTCCCCAAACATTTCCTACCCATAAATCTAATTAGAATAAACATCCACCATTGCTAAATTTATGCACCAGCCCTGGAGCTAACTCCTGCATGGGAAATGCAAAGAGATATCTTGGCTGCTAATGGGCGAGGTTAGGGAGCTGAGGTCAGCAGCTTTGAGTGAACTGAGCTCTGTCTTACACTGTGAAATGCTCACTGGAAGCTGGACTGCAGCCTGTAGGGATTCTGCAAAGTGCTTCGAGAGCTGGTCAACAAGGGATTGCCCTCGCTGCAGAGGGAGGAACCGGGGCCTTTGGGCTGCTTTTGCATAACGTATGCAAGAGAAAATGGATGATGTGAGCGCTGGTGAAATACAGCATCCTGCGGAAAGTCATGCCACATGCCTCTTATATCACATTCAGAGCATTAAAGGCGGAATGAGTCGGATTAAAACAAACAAACAAAAAAAAAAACAATGTATAGACTCATATGAAAATAATCCATCTCCATCATCACTGCTGAGCCACTAGCAGTGTGTGTCGGCGTGTGTGCCCTCCGCCTGGATTTTCTTGTTTTGCTGAGCTCGGGACTCTTCTGGGCGTCGGCCTCTGGGCAGCGGGTGTGTAGCTCCCAGCCAATCACAGAGCAGCACGGTGCCAGATCGACAGCACAGCATCCAGTAGGAAGCTACAACTATCGCGGACAGGGGGGAAAGGAAATCGAGCGAGGAGAAACGCAGAGCAGACAAAAGCTCGTCCCACGATGAGAGTGAATCTGGGGTCGGCTTTCATCCCGCTGGCGCGCTCTTTGAACGCTGCGTTTACAAACGACAAATCCTGCTCTCTCTGCTGTTACAAACTCCTGTTAGCGACTTGCTTTAAATTCAGTTTGAGTTGCTGACATTGACCTTTTGAAACGTATAAATTCAAGAAAAGCAGATTTGCCTCTTTCTGCCTTCCTCCATCACTCTCACTGGATCTCGGGCGAGTCCCGGTGACTGTGTGTTTCTGGTCGCCGCGCGGCTCTGACTGACAAGCTGACAGCCAAACACACACTCGGTGGCCGTGACTGTAAACTGTAAACGGTGTCAGTGTGTACTGGAATATATGGAAGGGCTGTAGAGATGCATCGGCGTGAAAACTAACATTAACTCTGAATGAAAAAGCGATGGCTTCTTGTGGATTTTTTTATTTTATTTTATTTTAAACGCAGTCCACTGCATAGAGAGCCAAGTCACTACACTACACTATGTGTTTTCCCCTTGGGCTTTATGCAGGTTGAAGCCTAGCATTACATGGAATGACTGTGATCAGTGACTTTGATTTTGCCAGTATGGAAAATCAATAGGCTCTCAAAAGACACTATCTACCTTGCATCCATAGCAGAATGATTATACTCATGCTGTGAGGAGGAGGACGGTGCATCTGCTGGGAAGAAGGAAGATGTGACAAAAAAAAAAAAAAAATGCTCCCGGTGATTTTAAGGCGACTGGGACTCTTTGACACAAAATATATCAAGGATTTCAGCCAATTATCAACAACTTAAATTATCAACACAGTTATTCATTTGCTCATAACTTTCTCTAAAATGTGGCATCTCTTAGGAAATTTACTGTCAAAATATTATGATAACATGTATTTCTTTCATGCATATAGCTTATGGACATTTAAAAAAGGCAAAAAAAAAAAATACTCGATTGGCATTTCTGTCTTAATTTTGAGTGACTGAAGTGTTTGGATGCTTTCAGTTTGTCGAGTATAAAATCTCATCTGATTAACTTTGAAACAGGATTCAAGGGTAAGGTGTGCACAGTGTGTCTCGCCATCATTTGATATGTTTTCCCAGCCGGTGTTCATCGGTAAAACAAAGCCTGCATCGAGGAGCCTCACGTCCGAGTCCGTCCTCTAAGAGAGAGTCAGCAGCTTTTCTGTCTCTGAAGGAGTGAGTCACTGCCTGGAAGTGGAACGTGATCGCCTTGGACGATGCAAAGACAAGTACGACCTACAACCCTGGAAAACGCTAGAAAAAAAAAAAGCTGGAAAATTGCGTTTCCAGTGGCACGGGCCTGCGCCTTTTCAGTGCCGGCGTTTGTCATCGAATCAACATCGTCTTCAACATTCAGAGGCTGGAGGGTTTGTTTTTCCTCTCATTCCTTGGTGTTCCTTTCTTCCAGGACTCGATTGATTTGAATTACAACACATGCCCCCCTCCCAACATTCGTTTCAGCTTCAGATGGAGTGAATGACTCTGTGCTGAAGGTGTAACCAAGGGCAGAAACTCTGAGTGCCCCCTCGGTGGCCATCAGTCCAGCTGGCCGGGAGGAGACGACCAGCTGACAGCTCATTAGTCCACCGACAGCGCCGCGCTCAGGTAGCAGCAAGTCAGGGACGCTTATGGATCACCAGCAGGCAATCATCAACAATGAGATTATAATAAAATAGCACAAAGGCTGTTTTTTTGCCGGCAAACATCCGACTTTATCACAGAATCAGTGAACACAAAGATTCCTACATATTTTTGTTTTAGCAAAGACATTTTTGGCTGCTCTGTTCGCTCCACTCTATTTTCTATTTTTGTGTGCATTTCAGTTTTAGACGTTCATAGAAGATGCAGTTCATCTGGCAATGAAATCTTTATTTTTTACTTAAACCGCTCAGTTTATCATCATTTGAAACAGTAAAGTAGGAAAATACGTCAGTTCTTTTCCCGCTTTTGGATATTAGCATTTGCCATGTATGTGCACGAAAAACTAAACAATTTGTTCACAACCCTAGGCACTGGGAATAATACTCGCTCTGATTAATTTGTAATGTATGGCACATTTTCTTAGCAGAAAATCTCAAGTTGTCCCTCCTATGCACGTCAGAGGCAGAGGGCATGAATCCAGTCAAGTCAAAGTTAATTGTTGCAGTCTCATGCGGCCAACATGGACCCACGTTTTAACAAAGTATGAGAGCGATGAAAAATGACACCGCCGAACCTCGGACCCTCAATGAGAACAAAGAAAAAACTGCCGGGAAAAGCTCATTAACAGGGAAAGGAACCTTGCCGAAACCTTTGGGGCAACACATACAAGGACTAAATGTTGAGAAGAAATGGAAATGAAACAAAAAAGAAACACAATTAAATCCGCAACATGTGAACGCTTGAGGTCCACATCCACCACCAGTGTGGAGACAGAAGCACAGTCTCAGCCGCCGTCACCTCTGTTTTCAGCGAGATCACGGTGAAAACAGACAGCTGTCAAAAGGAGAAGCTAAAACTGGAATCAAAAATCAAACCACGGTTTACTTCAAAATCTCTGCCCAGAAATAGAAATAGATTGTCATCTTCTCTTGTGATCCAGCAGCCTTAAATTTACTTTTTTCTTTTTCTTTCTTTTTCTCTTTCTCTGTTCTCCTATCTTTGCCATTTAGCTCCGGGAGAGAATCTAACATAGGTCACTGAATCACTTACACCCTTAAGATTATGTCCTCATTCAGCAGAGTGTCTGCCATTTCAGTAAATAAAATCCCCTTAAGCTGCTGCTTCTCAATGGCCCCGGCATCAAATGATTTATACTATTCAATACGAAGGAATTCTCCTCTGCTCAACAAACTTTCCCACCAGTCCTCCGCACACGTCTACAGGAGCAGCCTCGGTTCAAAAACTTTCCAGTACACCTAACGTGCATCTTCAAGACAAAACAGAAAAAATATTCTCTTGTAAGAGGATGATGCAAGTGAAGAGAAAGGTGATGCATTAAACACCGAGATACATCCTCAGGAATTATCACAAACCGAAAACAGACAGCGCCCCGCTCGCCCGTCTGTCCCCGCTGCCCTTATCAATCAGTCTGGCAAACAAGCGGACTTTATTTGTGTATCGCTTTTTCTACAAATGTAAAAGACGGCGCTTCACACGGTAAAACTGGAGAAACACTAGAGGCGAGATGAAAAACAGATTAAAAAAAGAAAAAAGAAGAAACACGGCAAAGGCAAGATAAACAAACCGACATGAAAAGCAGGCGGCGATAAAAGAGCACAGCCGATAAAAAAGCTTAAAGATAGCACGAGGATAATAACGAAACAGCAATAAAAGCATTAAGAACCAGACGGAATGGAGTGCAAAACAAAAGAGGAGCCCAGGATAAATTATTAAAAACAAATAAAATAAGATGATAACAATCATGATAAATTATTACTAAAAGGCAAAGACGAAAAAAAAAAAAAATCGATCAAAAGCCAGACTAAAAAGGCAGTTTGTTTGTCTGCGACTTGAAGAATGATTAAAAGGCCACAAGCAGCAGACCTGAGGGGGGCGGGCTCACAGACTCACAGGGGCAGGAGGAAGAGAAGCATCTGGAAGGAGATATGTTTATGTTATATGTGCGGTGACATGTTTATGAATGCATGAGATTATTGCATTAGCTGATGCCGAGCACAGATGCACACACACACACACACACACAGAGCGGCGGTTTTGTCGCATCTGGACGTCACAAAGAGAAACAAACCCAACTTCAACCTGTACGAATCGCAGTCAACACACACATACGTCAGGCTGCACGACTCCCAAAGCTTTTTTATTTTCTTTTTTTTTTCTGCTTTTAGATGTGTGAGGCTTTGACAGAGAGTGAGGAATCGCGCTCGCTCTCGAGATCCTGACAGAGATGGAGGATTAATTATGCAATTATCTGCAAGCCTGCTGGAATCTCCAGGCATAATTACAGGGCCCATTCATTTTACCTTCTGCCTCTGTTTCCAGTCATTTATAGCCTCCTCTCTTGTTTTCCAACAAATTAGGGTGACATATGGCTCGAGTTGAACATCATTTCAGACTGGAAAAACACAAAGAGAAGCCATGCAAAACTGTAGGGACACAGGATAGGTATGCCATCCAGGGCTGAATTTACCGTAGGAAAAATATAATTAGGAGGTAATGTTCATTTGAAAAGATACTTTTTTTTTTATATCAGTGCAACAGCATACTCAAATCTGAAATACATGCTCTTTCTGTTTCGCTTTTGGCTATTAGTTTGATCCAAATCTGGGCTACGAATGAGCCTTCTTAATGTTGAAACCGTTTGTAATGCCACCGGTGTGTGAAAATGATTTGGTTTGATTACAGTACAGCTCGAACACTCGAGACTCAAAAGTCATTCCCAAACTTGGTTTTGCTACTGCAGCAAGGTTTGGGATGCAGAAACAAAAACACAGAGCTGGAGTAGTCGAGGGATTTGCAGCGAAGCCAGCTACCTGCTCATTAAGCCCCATTCTCTTTCATCCCACAAGCTTTGGGCTGGTTTCTCTCGTCAGTCTCTGCCCCCTGGCAGTCCCTACCTGCTGTACTGATGCTGACGTTTCTTTGGAGTGAGAGGCTCGGCTCGGCTCTCGCAGATCTCCACAGGTCAGAGCTGTGCAGAGAGCAAACACGGCGAGAGGCTGAGCGGGTCCAGCAAAAATACCATGTCGAAAATGTTTATTCTAATGCTCAGATCAGCAGAATTTAGGTGTCAGAGGTGGCGGGGACACAGTTGGCGCAGGCACAAATCCCCAAAAGGGCCTTAGTTTTTCAGATACACCTGCACAAAGGCATAGAGGCGATATACCACAGCCCCTCGTGCGTTATCACCTCACTCTGTACTTTATAATCCTCACTTCTCCACTTTCTGCATGCAGTGCCTGCTCCTACCGCCTGTCGAGACGGCGAGATCTAAGCACACAGCTTTTATATTGGTTTGTTTAGCGTCAGTCGCTCATCCAGCTCGACCACAACTACCGCCTCAGTGCTGTTTATAGATGTAGCTCACAAGCTAAATACTAAGAACGCACGCAGCAAATTAAAGATGGCACTGTTGTTAGCTCCCTGCACAATGAACATCAGTGAACTGGGAATTAATGAGTCTCAAACTCTTTGGAAAAAAAAAGAAGATCTCATGTCCTCAGTCTTCTGTTAGTTTTAGGGGTTTGGACTTTGCTAAAGTTTGTGCTGCTGGTGTGGCGGCGCTCCCTGTTCCAAATGTATTTCCATTTGCGAGAAAAAAAAAACAAACAAACATCCAAAAATAGCGATTAGTCTGATGTGGAGGAATCTCCAGACTAGTAACATCAAGACTTTTAGTGAAACCTTGTAGGTCACAGGATTCATCTCATCTGTGTTACAGTCATTTAGCCTCGGTCAGAAAACGAGCCTGAGGTCATTAGCAGAGCATTCCTCTGACGGGGAAAGTGTATTATAAACATGAAACCTCTTGTGCAGTATTAAATAAATATAACAAACAACACAATTACTATAATTAATATTTTCATTAACATTAGACTGTAATAAGAGCAGGCTACACGTTCTTTGTGCTCTAATAGTAAATTATAAGTGGGGCTGTTTGAGTCTTCCAGGTGTTTTGACAAGATTATTTTACCATAACTACATTTTCAAGGTTAGATTTTAGAGAGGCAGCACCACTCGATGTCGCTCTCAGACTTTTTCCAACACAGACAAAGACAAAATCTCCACGTTCTAAGCCTAACATTAATACGGTAATTTCCGATGTATACCAATAATGAGTCCTGCAGGAATAAATGATCGTCATACAAACCAGAAGGTCACCCGTTATTATCATGCACGGCGCGGCATCAGGATATTATGCTGAAGCGTTGCTGATGCATCTTCAAAAAGTCAATTAAATGTCAACTAATTTAGAAAAAAAAGCCTCTTTTTGTGTCACGCCGTGGGTTTGGAATGGATTTCATTGGCTCTCCAGTCACCGGCACCTGCTGCTGAAACTAAAGGAGATGATGAATGCCTCAAATAATAACACACACACACACACACACACGCACACACATCTATATACCTACATTTATGTATATCTGCGTGTATCTACTTGTCTATCTGCCTACAAAATGCTACACTATTCATTTATTTTATTTCCTTACATTTATTATTTAATTTATTTACTTATTATTTATTAGATTTGCCATGTCCTCTGGTCTTCTCTTATTGACCTCAGCAGAGCAAAGTTTCCTCTGTTTCTATGCTTTTCTGGCTGTACAGTGAAACCAAACTTCACTTTAAGGAGACAGCAGTAACTTCATGTCAGTGTGTTGGTCAAACGCCAATAGAGCGACTGAAAATGCCACATATTCAGTGTAATAACAGCGATGAGCATGCAAGACACCAGGACTTCTGCATTTCTATACGAACAACAGTAAACCGACATGAAAAGTTGAGCAAAAAGAAATGAAACCCGCTCAGTTTGACTCGTTCTCGGGTTAAAAAGAAAGAAGTCACACAACCCCGAGCTGACGCCCCAAAGTGACCTTTCCCTCGAAGCTGTCAGCTGCCCTTCACTAATCAGAGCCGTGATGGACATTTTCATTCGGAGGCGAGGTTCACTTGTCTCTGCCGTAATAAGGTCACTGCCACTCACACACCAAATGTGAAAGGTAGTTTTTTTTTTGTGGCACTTTAGATACATTTGGCTTCATATCACAGGAGGAGACCTGCGGCCCACCGTCTTCACTTTAAGCTCTGATTGACAGGTGGGATGTCAGACCTTAATGAGAGAGGAGGAGCCACCGGGAACGCCACCGAGGTCGGGGGGAAAGGAGCTGACAGCCACCATGTTCGCCATCAAAGACACCTGGAGGTCAAACACCTTTTTATTATTGATATTACGGCTGATCACTTAACCAGAAAACCCACACAGAAGTCATTTGCTGCCCCTTTAGTTGATCTACTGCTCCACGGATGATTGACTGTTTATTTAAGAAACTTGTAAAATTAGGAAACTGCTAATTTGATTCACCTTTGTGTTTCCGCCAAAGACTCCTGACTCAAGACTATTTCTGAAACTGCTGTCTTCAACAAGTCAATTAAATTTAACCTTTCCGGTTGTAAGGTCAAACAAACCGTTAATCTGTCAGGAACTTATTAGGTCTAATAACTTGGAAGGGCCAATTAAATAATCCCCGCCCCCTTTTCTTCCTCATTTCCACCAAACGAGGTCTGGGTTTGGCGGTGGTGGGGTGTGCGGTGGTAGTTTTTCATTCATGTATCTTCAAAGGCCTTCAGATTTTTCTCGAGCTCTTTGACACTTTGGAGAACCTTGTTGTTGTTTTCATGTTTTTTCTTTTCATTTAATTACATTTCGTTTTACTGTGTGCTCTTACTCTGAGGTTTGAGGGTTTGAGGTTTTGTGGGATTAAATTCCTTCCTCTCCCTGTGATGAATCCCGTTCAAAAAAAAAAAAAGAAAAAAAAATCCTCTGTAGCAAAACAATAAATATCACATATGTGCAGAGACTCGCCGTGTCTCCACAGTTAAATGGTGCAGCAAAGTGCCATTTAAAAAATATTGAATATGTACAGTGTGCATGTCTGAGTGTATGACTTACTCATCTGTGGTAATATAAAAAATGGGAGTCACCAACATGCACCCACACTTGTTTTAGACCACCCACTCCAATACAATGGGAGACAAGGCTAATGAAATGGGCTGATGGAGATTATATGCCTCCAATTTAAGCGCAAAGTGATTCCCTACCATGTCCAAAAATTTACCAGAAAAATATCTTTGTTCAGTGATTTTGGCCAGCCTGGTGTTTGTGTGTGTCATCTGGAAGCCAGCGGGTCAAACAGCAAACACACACTTGTTTCTCTTTTCAATGTGGCTTATAAAAAATGCAAATTTCTGCAGTTACGTAATGTGCAAAGCAGGCGCCACAAGTGGAGAGCGGAGACATTTTGTACCGGTGCACGGCAAATGTCAAAGCAGGTCACCACC
>OMLB01054722.1:0-18585 GCA_900302555.1 Myripristis jacobus
CCACCGTCCACAATTCATGGCCATTTCCATAAAGCAGAGGAGAAGGGGAGATATTAGAGGAGCAGCAAATGACTCATGACTTCGGAAGGAAAGGGGGGGTGGTGGAGGCGGAGGGATGGGGTGTGTTGGTGGGGTGCCTGCTGGGCCTCAGGGTGCCAGGACTCCACTTTACGTTCCTCTCGTTCCACCTCCCCTCCTCGCCTTCCCTCAGTCTCAGACACTGGCTATGTCGATTCTCTCTCCTCTTATACTCTCTTCTTCTTCACCTCCTCCTTGTGATGCTACACCCCCTCCCTGTCCTCCTCCTCCGCCGCCGCCTCCTCCTCCTCCTCCTCCACCTCCTCTTCTCTACCTCTGCATTGCAAACTCCCAACATTAAATTGTGATAGATGAAGAGCGGAGGGCATTCATACAAATCAATGACTTTAGTGTATGTGTCATTAGCCTGCACCACGCAGCCAGCGGTCAGCGTCATAAATCACGCCATGATCGGCTGTCTGCCGTCCTGCACCGCAGCTGCGTAAACTGCATGCATTAGCCCACACCGGTGTACCGACCCAAGCTGCTTACTCTATACACTGAAACAAGTAATAAGGCTGGAGGAGGGGGGAGGGGCAGGAGAGGACCTCTTTGGAGCTCCCAATTCATGCAGATACACAGAATAACATACCGCTTTTAGTGACTCAGTGAACTATGTCTGATGACTCAGCTGCACCGCATTATGTACATCTGCAGCCACGTAAATGATGTAATGAATGACGATGTTACAGAGAGTTTAAATCAAATTGCATTTTGTTTGTTTTTGAACCATCAGATGGTAGACGATGAGGTAAACCGAGGGCGTGATGGGAGTGGCACACACTGGGTCTGGGAGAGAAAACAGACTAAACAACACTTTTTTAGGAAGATCAGGGAAAATATAGGCATTTACATGTAAGCATGCACATATGAACGTTTGGTCTATGTGATTTGGTTTTTTTTTTGCTTTTCCTGGATACATAAAAACTCTTAAACATCGCAAACAAGACATATAAAGTACAGCAAAGATACTGTTCAGTTTCAAAGACTTTTACAGTTTGTTACATTTATGTTGTGCAACTTTTTTAAATTCAGTCTTTTAATACAAGCTACAGCTAAAAGAACGAGGTGCTGTAATCTGGTGCCATAATAGAAATTTTCAAGACAGATCTGGGAGCACAGATAAGAAGGACTCATAAATAAATAAAGCACTATGCAAGACATTTTCTGCCCTGATCTGAAGGGAAAACATGAATCAACAACTGAAACATAGCAATCTAATTTCTCATCAAAATGCTGTGTCACAAACAACCAGGGGAAGGGTCTCTTGTTTTAAAGGGGAGGAGGTGTGAACAAAGTACGCTTAAGTCAAACTAAACTGTGTGTGGCTCTAGGCAGAAATAAAAGGGGAATTCTTCTGGCTAATATGAAGGCAGACATATCTCTCTTCATATTAACAGGACTCTACATCTATGAGGTGAACAAGTAATCTTAGGTGGGAATGAGCGTAAGATTCAGTTTAGTCTACCGATGATGTGAGGAAGCTGCTGAGTGATTTCTGAACATGGCGTACAAGCGAGCACAGCAGCCTCACGCTGTCTTCTCCTCGGGAGGTCTCTGCTGCGGCCGGGCCGTGCAAAAGTTTAAGTTCACCCGAAGAAGATGGTGGGTAAAGGCGTCATTAATCAAAGCTAGTCCTCAATTAATCAAAGGTAGAGAGTCCTAGTCCTGCGACCCTGCTATCCAAACCAGAACCTGGGTGTCAATACCGGCCTCAGGGAAGCAGCCAGCCAGAACCGCTGCACCTATCCCAGTCAATAGAGAAGCCTGAGGATCAAGCCATCCTCCCACGCAAACGTCCACGGGTGGCAGTCGCTGTCGCCGTCCGCAGAAGTCTCACAGGGTCGCAAGAATGCTGGAGGAAGGGGAGGAGGAGGTGGAGGAGGAGGAGGAGGAGATGTCACTGGATGTAAATAACACAAACGAGCTCAAGCCATCTTAGTTGGATTGCTCTTCAGCTGAGAAAGCAACCTGACTGATGAAGACTCCGCTGTCATCATTATTATTATTATTATTATTATTATTATAATAAAGGTAAAGGATGCAGGGAAAGGTTGATTCATAACAAGAAAAAACACAATAATTAAGGAAGCATTGATCTTGTGCAGGAATGAAAACAATTGTTAATTAAATATATTACATTTGTTTACTATAAAGTTTAATACTCTACATCTGAGACAAAACCAATCAAGCATGTGAGAAAAGGTCAGATTTTCTGAAAATAGGAGATGACACTACTAGATTTGACAACGCATGCAATTATTGTATTGTTTCTATATTATTTTGTTATTTCTATTTTATAACTTGCCAGTTCTGTGTTTTTTGTAAAAGAACAACCAGAACAACAAAAGCCCATTTAATCTCTCATGTTGACCCTTTTTGGCTTTGCAGTAATGAGCTTTGAGTAACAAAATTGTCCGTGTAATTAACTCCAAATAATATGTGAAGATGGGTGAGTTTGATAAATCACTTGGTACCTACTGCAGGTATAATCTAATTTTGATTTGACAGTGGAAAAAAAATGTTTATTTGTCTGAAAGAGGAGCAACTGAAAGACAATGTCATTAGTCAACTGGCCTCTATTTATTGGGAGAACTACATTTTTGCACTTCAAACAACTGCCTTTGCATGTCTTTTAAGTCAGTTTATCAGAAAAAGTTTGTTTACTCAAGCCCAATTGTATAAATAAAATACACAAGCAGTGCAGAATAACTAGCCATGCACATCTCATGGGAGACAGTCTGCATTTCATCTAAAGAAATTAAAAATAATCATCTATTTATGAACAAAGGAAACACCCATTTTTTTTTCTTTCGGAGTTTGTTTTACAATTCTCTGTATTGTAAGAAAGTCAAGGAATCAATTATTTTTTTCACCCTCTCTTCTTTGTGAAATTAAGTGTAAGTCACTCATTTATTTGATATACAGACATAATTTGATCTCTAAAGACTTGGGGGAGGCTGCTGATGAGAATGTCTTGTTTTAGCTCTCAACATCAAGGCATTTCCCACAAACCCCAGCTCCATCAAGACCTCATTAATATCTCCCCTCATTTAGAAGCCGATTGGTGACCGTGGCCGCGTGACGACTAACCTTGTTAGGGACCTGAACAGCTGATTTAAGATCCAGCGTCCATGGCTCTTTATTTAATGGGCTTAGGTGTTTAGCAGTGCTCGGCAGTGTGGCCTGGAAAATATTTACATTTCTCTTTGTAATTGTGATAATTCATGTAGACCACAGCATCGGTCCAATAAAGTGATATACCTGCCTCAAAACTATATTGTGGGTATAACATTTTTTTTTTTAAAAAGGTGCTATTGTTATTGTTATTATGTTAAGACTGGCATTTGCTAAGACTGCAGTGTGTGTAGTATTTAATAATCACTTGAGTACAATCCAGCACCATTATTTTATGCTGCTTTCCTCTTTCAAACACCTCAACCTTTATGAAGAGACCCAACAAGTGATCATCTATGCTCTGAAATCTTGCTGATAATCCTCACTAATCAATTACTTTGTGTGTAATTATATTATTTGAACTTGACTACACATTTCATTCAGCAGCATGGCTATAAATAATACAGAAATGTTTACATGCACTGCCAAAAATGCAATCAGTCCACTGGATTGGGCCAATTTAGAAATTTACCCAGTATTAAAATATACTATGTACTGTAAAACAGTAAACTGACTGACCTTTTTTTTATGTGAAAATGTGGGTATTTGATCATATGGAATACAGTCTAGCATGAATATTTTAAAAGAAAAAATATCAGTCTCACAAGTAAAAAGCTTTCCCCTTTTCGAAGCCCAACAAGTGCTCATCTTTGCACCGAGGTCTGCGTGATGAACCTCAGCGACTGTAATAGACTGCTGTTACCTTTTTTTATGTGATTATGTTATTTTAATCTCCAACCCTGTCAGGAAGCATGCATTGTACCTACTGTATCTACACCACCATCTCTCCCTCTCCCTCTCTCTCCCTCTCCCTCTCTCTTTCCAGTCCTGAGGTGATGTATGGCCATTGACACCATTAGACAAAGGTATTATTAGCAGATTAGGCTGAGCGGTGGAACGGGGATAGGGACGCGGACCGGGGGCCATGTTTCTAAAGATGCCAGGCCCGTCGTTGGAATAACCCAGCGGCCCCCTTAACCACCGTCCCAATTACAGCTGCATCGCACTCCGCACACTGCAGGTCACGGAGGAGAGTGAATAAATATTCCCACATTATCTCTGCTAGTGGAAGGCAGCGGAGAGCAGCGGACCCACAGGGGATATAGCTGCCCCCATTGGCCCTCTGACTAGGAGGGTCTGGGAGAGAGACAGTGTGTGTGTGTGTGTGTGTGTGTCTGTGTGTGTGTGTGTGTGTGTAATATGGGTTGGTGATGAGATAGGGCTATTCAAACCCAGAATAGAGTGGGTACATTAAGACGACTGCCACCTGGTTTGAGGTAATTTGGCTTCAAGGTGCTGTTCCAGACCCGCTAGTTCACCAGTCACATAGGAAGCTACGGAAGTATTTCACCCTGTTGGACCACTTAGACTGGGAATCGATCCAAATTGTTAAAGTAAAATTAAGAAACCAATTAGTGTGTCTTTGCAAAGTCAAATGTATAACTTAACTAATCAAGATTAGTCATTTTCATATAATTAAATGTCAGCTTTGCTACCTTCCATCACTAATCAGTATTTGACAAAAGCAACTCAACCTATAGCTGCAGTTTATGAAAGTTTTTCCATTTGTGTCTGGTGGCTCATTCCTGGGAAAAAAAAAAATCCTCTGATACACAGAAAGTGATGCATTTGATGTTTCCGGTTTGTTTGGAGTGAAAAAATGGCTATTTAAAATAAGCAGTAATGTCAACTCTGTGGCTGAATAGACAAAGAGTGTGACTCAAACTCTCCCAGGAGAAATACGTCACAGTCCCACCCACACTGTCTGACTGACAGGTGACGCCTGGGGAGTGCAGAGCAGAAAAGGCACAGAGAGAGCTGAGCGCCAATGATGGAGCTGAAAGAAAATAAATAAAATAAAACTCAAGGATCAAGGATGGCCCATTTTAAGCACTTCCATGTTATTACAAGTCCTTGAGCGAAGTGCTTAACAACAACATCAGAATGGATACTGATGATGCCATACATAGGGAAGTTTTTCACACTAACCACAGTATCACGATAGGAGGAGGTTTTCCACTCAAAAGAGTACAGGCGGTGTTACAACAAGTCAGCCTCACACAATACAAAATACACTCGAACCAGCCGCCAGGGTCTGTAGAGATAAGCTGCTGCTGGTGAAAAGCCTACAGTAACCTGAAATGAATACAAGTCAACACTTGGTATGAATCGGAGCCATTCAATTCTTCTGCAAATCATGACAAGGACTACTGATCATCCACAAGTATGACAGGGCTGCCACTCTCTCGCTATTTTCAACCTGCACTCATCACGGAAGCATATATGCAAATTGTTCATTTTCTGAGAAAGACAGGAGGCAGCTCCCTGTGATGTGAAAACACAGCGACTCCAGTTTTGATGGTTTTACTTTGTATTATTTATTATTATTGTAACGTTCAATTGCAAGTTAATACAATCCCTTTTGTCCTTAGCAAATTTCCAGACCGCAGGGCCATTAAAAGCAATTCGAAGAACATGAAATAATTTGAAAAACGCATGTTCATCAGTCGGGGGATACAGTAAATCATATTATTTTTGGTTTAAATTATTAAATGAAAATGACTTTTTTGCACATATTGAAGGCAACAGTATAGTGGAAGAGAGTCGGTGTCTCTCTCTCTCTGTCTTCCTCCCTCCCTCCCACTCACTCCCTCTCTCGCTATCCCCCTCTCTCTCTCTCTCTCTCTCTCTCCCTTCTTGTTTTGCTTTTATCCTTTTAGTCTTGAAGGAGCCTAATGAGCGTGTGCAGAGGGCCTCTCTCTCCCTGCCCTTAAATCAGTAATTGGTTTCAGCGCCTAGACTGTCAGGAAATTAACACATCACACTGTGACAGCTGTTCATTTTTTCACCGGCATTCTTTGTCATGTGAATGGCCGCTGATTTGCCAGAGAACATAACAAATGAGTGGTCGCTAATCAAGAGGCCAGTCGCAGGGGCAGAGAGATGCCCTCCTCCTCCACTCCATCTCTGTGGTAAGTGTAAGCAAGTAAGGAAGTACGACATGGTGTGTATGTGTATGTATGTGTGTGTGTGTGTGTGTGTGTGGCTGGGTGGTAGGCAGCATGTGGCATGTGAATGTGCATGTGTGTGCTGGTATCTGCTGACAGGTATACAGGCAGAGCTTGGGCAAATGCAGTATCACGTGGATAATAAGCTGTTATTCCATTAGTAATAGTTCACATTCACAATTCCACGATGAAATGTAACCATCTTTTTGTATGTAGGTTAATCCTTATTTGTGCCTTTATACAACTGTAAATTTCTAAAAATAGTTTTTTGAGGACCAATACCAGTATCTTTGAAGCTGCTGATAGCCAGTATTTGGTCATTTATATTCAATATTTTATTTTTTTATTAAGTTTCAACAATTAAATAATTATTTTGATGGCTCCCCTCAACAGTGTAGCAGTAAATCAATGGACAGGATAGCAATAAAGACGTGTCAATAAGGTGCAGAGTCAAGGTGCAATGCCAGGTATTGGAACTATGCAAGTTAAGTATATAAGAATAATTGTAAATTGTGATTAAATGAAGAACTAAAATCCTCACTGAGCATTTTAATTCATTTAGAAAAAGGTCAGAGATAAGAAAACGTCATTGCAGGTTTTTGTTCCTACCACGCATACATGCCAAAACACAATGTAAAATAAATAAATAAATAAATGAATACATACATAAATAAATACTGATATTGTTCCATAAGATATGAAGACAAAAGCAGACCTGGCCTGCCATTACGTAGCATACACTCTGATTCTGAGCCTGTCAAATTAAAATGTGAGCCCCATAAACACTTCAGCGTTGTGTGTGTTGTAGCTGTAAAAATCAATATGACGCCCTGACTTGCTGTTATTTGGGAGTAAGAATTGTCACTGCAGTTGCATATTATTTTGTCATTATTAAACATGTATTCACTCTTTAATTCAATCTCATTCATCCTCACAGCTTCGTCTTGACAGAGAAGCTCTTCATTGATTGGGTTTATTTGCCTGATCACTTACCCGCTGATAACAGGCATTACATCACCACGATAATATCAGTGAAAGCCAAAGGTTCATGCCAAGGTTACATGGAAAGCTGTCTTTGGAAGGTGACTTTAGCCTCCCTGTGTTCAGCACGGTGCTGCTGTAGCATGAACAGGGACTAAACTTAACATACTGATGCAAGGAAAACAAACTAAAGTGTACTCAGATCAGATTAGTTGATGTGTCTTGAAGAAAAGCTTACACTGTGCCAGCCATTTGGTGTCAAAAATGTACTGTTGCCATTTATTATACCTGTGCGACTGACTTTTAGGGCTTGTAAACAGACCAGAGGGGCAGTGGCTACTTTTTCCATCTTAACGAACAAAACATTAGGAGGGATTTATAGAAATAAAATGCCCAATCAGAAATCAGAACTTTCCTGGTCCAGTCCCTGGCTCCTCCAGAGTTTGTCGAGGTGTCATTGAGCAAGACACTGAACCCCTGACTGCTCCTGATGGGCAGCTTCGTACCTTGAGTGGCAGACTCTGCCATCAGTGTGTGTGAATGTTTGTGTGAATGGTTGAGTGTGCGGCAAATACTGTAAAGCACTTTGAGTGGTCAGTAAACTAGAAAAATGCTATAGAAATGCAATCCATTTACCATGTACTACAAGCCGTCAAAGTTCAAGGTTTAGCAAGTGAGCTCAGCAACAATGTCAGCTATGGAAGCATTCACTAACATATTGTTACAGCCTAGTGAGAGCTGCAGCGCTTTCAGTTCCAACAAATGGCATATTTTCTCTGTTACCTGCGAGGGAAACTAAAGCCCACCCAGCTCTGCAGGAATGGACTGCTGTAGAAAACACAGCCCCTAAAACTACTGACTTTTAGAGCTCTCAGATCTCAGAAGATAGTACTCAAAAATAATACGCAGTAAGAAAATCCCTGTTTTGAATTGGGTTTACCATCCTTCAAGTTTTTTTTATTCTCCTGGGCATTGTACTGCATGTGTTTATTGTGTCATTTGCCTTGTCATGAAACAAGGAAAAAGGATTTCACAATATCGCAAGGTTTCCAAATGTACTCTGTACCACTGAATGAACAGGTCTTCACCTGATCCCACCTGCTGACAATGAGCATATGCTTCCAAACAGAAAAATTTGGTGAAAAACCAGTCTTTATGTAGCATGTCACATGAAATTATGGAATTTGTGACTGTGTATGTTTTTATACTGATTTGTAGTTGCCACCCACAGGTGCAACACAGTGGAAAATTTGGTAAATTTGACCCCAAAATGGTATTTTTTAGACAAATAAATTATGAGGAAAGTGAGTATGCTACAAAGATGCTGCTAGGCAAAAAAACAACAACCAAAAAACAAAACAAAAAACACCCACTTTCGAGGAAGGAAGTGTATATAATTTTCCTCCCATCAGTGCAGGTTGTAATAGGTCATCTTTATTATCTTTCTTTCATGAAGCCTCTTTGTTAATACATGGCTGCACTGCATTTTGGTGGACTGAAGCTATTCACTGTGGAGAAATTGGTATTCCATTTGATGTACCATGGGTTTCTCCATATGTGAAAAAAAATTCTCCTATCTGCTAAAAATACACCAAAATCGAGGACAGAAATGCAAGCAACATCACTGCTGCTGTTTCTTTACTAGTGTAAAGTATATTAGGGTGGTGATTTCCTGTAACAGCACCAATATATCCTCTTTGATTTTTATTCTGATAAAATTGTGTGCATGTGTGTGTGTGAGAGAGGTTGTGTGCATGTGCACATGCATGAGCATGAATGCTATGTTTCAAACAGAGTGAGAGAGAGAGTGAGACAGAGGAAGAGTGAGTCCAGGACATCTTATAAATCCCTCAAAAACTACAGCGGCATAATAGCCCAATTAACCTTTTCATTCTTCCCCACTCGTCAGCGAAATCCTCGCCCTCATTCTCCCTTTTTTTTCATTTTTTGTAATAAAATGAACTTCTCTTCTTCTCTTCTCATCCCTCTCCTACCTGCCTGTGAGAAGAGAAATAGCAAGAAGGGCCTTGACCCTTCACAGAATGACGATTCTTACAAACGTACAGAAATAACCAGGTTTTATTCCTCTGATGTGATTTTCTAGTCTACCATCTCCTCTCTTTGTCTGCAGTGACCTTATTTATAAGGTGTCTTAGTGAAGGACTTGTGCCTGGATTAGAGTACAGAGTGTGTTGGGGGTGTACAAGTACAAGGCTAGAGGGGTCAGGGAGAAAAGATCCAAATAAGAGGACACTTTGGGGAGGATGGTGAAGGTTGTTGTGGGGGAAGGAGGCTATAGATGGAGGCTTTGCATTGCCCTGGACAAACTGGCTTTGTGCAAAAGTTGTAGCAGTTTCTTTCTTTCTTTCTTTCTTTTTTTTAGTTGGTTCGCCTTCAGAGTTAGAGTCTTGCAGGCAGGGAGGCAGTGTGGTAGTGCACAGGAGGAAATCTAATCTTTTTCTAGTCTGTCAAAATCTCGAAGGGAAAATTGAGCCTAAAACAATATGATATACATTGCATTTCTGGTGCAATGTTGCTGCTGGGAGATTTCGTTATTCTGCAACTACCTATGGCTAAAAGGGAAATCACTGACATCACTGAGAGATATTCTCAGCACAGCTACAGTGGTGTTTAATAGGGAAGAAAAATTCTATAATGAAAAACAGCCACCAATTTTCAATGTCAGCACCTAAAAATAAAAGAGCAAGGGTTTTGTTGTTGATCCAGTGATTTGCAACGGTGTTACACAAACATACAAGGAGAAATCCAGCATAGAAGAGGGAGAGCTCACTTCTTTCTCCCATTAAGCACCACTGTAGATGCAGCTGCTCTGCATGTGCATGACGCTTGAAAAACAGAGTCACACCCTAAAACAGCACCAGGTATTCTACATAGGTCACCAAACCCTGTTTTTAAACTGTGTTTTAAGGTGGATTTTTCCTTTAACAGCAAAATACATCAGCAGTAAAGCAGTGGTGGATCTATAGGGTGGCATGGACCCTCCTAAAGGTCGTTCCAGCCCAGCTGCCACCCCAGGCAATCTTAAAGAAAGTTATTGGTGGTCGGAAATTTACAATACCAAAACTCTGATGGACATAGCATATTGTGTGGAAACCTGTGGACAAATTTAAAAGGGATGAGCCTATGTGGTACTGCACTTTTTTCTGCCTCAAAACGATCAATGGCCTTGGTTGGGTTGTCTCTCCATATAGGCTTTACATAAATGGACATCGTTAGAATGGAAGACAGAATAAGCACAAAATGATAAATTTTGCAGTACAGTCTTTTGGCCATCGGGGGCAGTGTTGAGTCTTGATAAACCGAGTAGAAAATATGGCAGTCACACACTTACTTGAGTGTGTTCTTGAGCGCAATATAATTTTACATTCTGCCATTCAGGTCATACTGACGGCAACAGTATAGTGGAAGAGAGTTCAGGTTTGGACCCCGTAGACTTGAACTGATATATAATTGCGGAACTCTTGCTGCGCCACCAGCACGGCACTCTGGTTAGATCCAGGTGAAAGTATATCTTCCATTGCATGACAATGTCAGTTACTGGAATAAAAGGAACAGACATAAAAAAAACAAACCTTTCCTGTAAGGTCTTCTGGTCTACCCACCACCTTGCCCAAAACCCCATGCCACCCACTGGATCCACCCCATGTTGACATTTCTAGCTCCACCACTGCAGTAAATTGAAATGGCTCCATCTGTTTCCATCTGGCCTAGCGCAGTCTTTTAACTTATTTGCCCATGTCTGTGTTGACAGTTTATATTGTTTATATCCTACTAATGAAAGCCTGCATGCTTATTAAATCTCTTTTCACCAATATGCATCAAGGTCTGTGTTTTAATATCCTGTCCTGCTACATATTGTCAAGCGTATTTCCTTAAAGGGCCGTTAAGTAATCTAATGGCCGCCGACTTTTATCAACCTGTATTGGTGATCAAAGCCAAACATCAACTTGTTTCCCCGGTAAGCTTACAGGGGCCTGTAATCAGGGCTGTAGTGGAGGGTAAATGCACATCAACACTGTTTATCCACTATGAAATAGTTTTTATGCACCTTTCTTGGAGTGTTTATTTCTAGTTACATAGACTGCATGCTCAAGCCTGATTCCCTGAGGTACATTTAGTTTTGTAAACTCGTTGATTGATCATTTTGTTGCCCGCTTGACCATGAACAGGTTGTGTTACTGTGTTGTGATCATGAAGCAGCCATCAACGCATCTACTTGTGACAGGTGGGGATAAAAAAAAAAGACAACATCTGGAGCATGCGGCTTCAGAGGATAATCTGTTGAATGAAAGATCATGAGGTAGCTATCAGCACTTATGCACAGATAAAGGTCTCCTATCCATGTTATGGTCAGAAACCTTTGCCTAGGAGGAAGGAGAAGAGGAGAAAGATATATCAGGGCCATTTTGTGGTGTGGGACTATAAAAAATTTGCTTACTGCACCTTTAAAGCTACAGTAATCTAAATTTCTGAGGAATGATTGGAATGAGGACCATTTCAAATCAACTGATAAATGCTTGGAATAAGCAACTAATTTAAAGACTCCACATGGTTTACACGGTGCACATGGTTCTCATTGTCAGTCTGAGTCTATTGTATAGTGTATATTATCTTATATTATACTATATCATAGAGCTTTTCCCCTTTTTGACAGTGTATACGATCATTTTCAGGATATTACTGCAGCTTTAATAATGTTCTTTGATTCACAACATTTTAGTTATCCTTCAGCCGTTTAACTGATGATGGCATCTTTATTATGGTGATGATACAGTGAATTTCATATCATAGTAGGAATGAATGGAAATCAATGGCTGGATAACAGGTAGGGGAAAATATATCGGAGCTCTAAAATGTGACTGCTTGATTCAGGAAACAGTTAGCAGAAACATGAAGTATGTAAATGTTGTAGATGTTACACAAAAGATGGAAAATCACTGCTATGGTCCTTTAACTGCATCTGGCCAGAGACAACTGAACTTTCTGTAACCTTTTACTGTCTAGTGCATTTAAAGACATGCTCATTAATGTGCACTGTCCCTGTGAAATAAAGTCAGAAAACAGAATCAAAGCGGATTTTCTCAGTACAGTGACTGTACAGTATGAATGTAGGCATCCATATACACCCACAACCCCAAAACACACACATACAAATTCTTTGTGATGGACATGGTGAAAAGTTTACGTGCATCGGTGTGAAACATTGCGCGGTCAGCTCATGTCGCTCAGAGTCTCCAAGTCCTTCACAGTCACCTTGCACATTGTCACATCCAGTTCCCATTCACCACTGTCACCTAGCCACACACACGCACGCGGAGGTGCAAACCAAAATAAATGCCTCATTAATGCATTTCCACACAGGAAAAACCAGAACATAATTAAAACTTCTCCTCTTGCACTATAAAATTACTGGTGGTTTTGTTGTTGTGATATTGGCAATTCACACCCGTCTGCTATACTGGAACCAGTATGCGAGATTCAAAATGTTTGTTTTTTTTCTCCAAAAATTCCCAAAGGTTTTTTTTTTCTTTCTTTCTTCAAATTCTGGTCTTTGCAAGATGAACTCCATCTCTATTACTGCCTCTGTGAGTGATGCTGATAAAAGCCAGACACCTGAAGTGTAACATTTGGAGAGATGCACTGCAGCAGACAGACATACGGCGTGTTTGGACAGGTGAACAGACGTCAACTTGCATTACTCATCAGCGTCTGGATGCAAGGACAGACAATAAAAAGCGGAGAAAATGCTGCCATTGGAAAAATATATCAAGCTTTTCACATCTTTCCCTCCGGCCTTTACAGTGTGTGTGTGTGTATGTGTGTGTGTTTCATCCAAAAACTGTCAGGGAATACAAAGAAGTCTATTTGGCTTCCCTCTGTCTATGTATATGCATGTTTGGTGCGTTTGCGTGTGTGAGTGACACCCCAAGGGTACAAAATACAGTTATAGGGAAGACAGGGGAGCAGACGCAGGAAAAGGAGGGAAGAGACAGAGAAACAAACTGTGATATTTCTTGATTTTGACAAGCGCCCTGCCAAGGTGAAATTGTCTCTGATGCTCGTCTGTGGCGCGACTCTGCCTCTCCCCACGTCGCCCCGTACATGAAGTTAGTGTTGTTTTCAACCTCATCTCTTTTCAAATGTGGCGCAGGGGCCGCGGAGAGAGGTGGCTGCCGAGCCTAGCGTGTTGGGTGAAATTGGACTGCCTCTCCCCATTATTGTAAACATCATCCCACCAGACAGGCGTGCCGGTCGCAGGGACGCAGGACGAGGGGCTTTGCCTGGGAGAGATCTGCTAAAACACATCCATTAAGGCCCAAACTATTTTTGATTTACATGTTCAGACTCTTTAAAACCGTCACATCCACTGCCTAACCACCCCTCCTCCTCCTCCCCACACACACACACACACACACACACAAACACACACACACACCTGCCTGCGTGTGATGCAGAGAGAAAGCGATGGGAGAGCGATGTTTCTTCTTTCTTTTATTTCCTTTCTCCCCTTGCTCTCCCGTTCCCGAGCGAGGAAATTCCCCCTCTTCCGGCGTCGAGGGCAAAGTAGCGCCAGCCAACCTCACTCGCCTGGTAAATAATAGGCAGCCAATCGCGTGTGCTGGTGTCTACCTCATTACAGTGTATGCAGAACTTAATGACCTTAACGTCAGCGCAGCCCGCAATCATCTGTCATGCCAGCAATTAATTTCATACAAGGCCTGCAATTGTGGCAGACCATTTAAAGTTTTTCAAGTCACACTGTAATTTATATCAGTGATGGGGGGGGGGTTATTGCATATATGACACAAATACGGTATAATGCTAAATAGACAACAAAATGCATTCATTATGAAAATGGAAAGGGGAAAAAAAGAAGATACAAAGGAGAGCAGAGGTAGAGAGCAAAGCCAAGGTTGAATGTTTGCCTTCATAATTAGAAGAGGATGATGTGGCTTAAAAGCTTGAAAATATTATCTTTAACTATCTGGCGTGACAATGTGAGAACAATAAGGACTTGAGGATATGAACAATAATTACCACTGGAACGTGATATCTTTCTTTAACACAATTGTGACAAATAATTAAAAAGTGGGGAGGGGAGGCAGCAGTCGTCGGGATTCCATAAAAGGCAAAAAAGTCTGACTTAAAAGTGTGATTTCCGGATGCCAGCGCTGTTCTATATAATTTGTAACAGGGGTTTCTTCTCAGTAAATAATGAACATGTATGTTCAACAGCACCGCAGCCCTAAAACACCATCGAACATACAGCGAATTAATGTTGTCTATATGAAAATCTCCCCTCGGTCTCTTTCTCTCTCTCTCTCTGCTCTCTAGTGGCACTGCTGGAAGCTCCCACTACATCTTCACTTCTGCATAGATTTTATGAATCACTGCAATTTCATAAAAGTCCCATTATATGTGAATTTACTGATGTTATGGCTTCTCCTACAAATATCTCAGCTAGGTGTGACTGTCGCCACTGGCTAGACTCATAAAGAACAGGCCAGTAATATGGGCTTTGTATGGATGAGGCATACTGTAAGTTATGTACGGTCTGCATGGTGATACTGTACGGCTTCTCACAGGAGACAAGCTATACACTGAAACGCCCTTTAAATTATGTATATTTGTTAGAATTTATGCTTTTATGAAATGATACTCATCAGCTACTTATCCTTTTTTTTATTTTGGAAAATACAAATTACGACATAGTGCTGTTTGAAGTCAGAATAGTGCTTACCAGCTGTTTTTGCATGAATATTTTTCTTCCCCAGCATATTTGTGAGCACTGCTAAAAGAAGTAAACCGTTTAACAAAAATTACCCTCATACATATTCTACAATCACCAGTTTACAGCAAAAAAAAAAGGCAAGAGGGGGAAGAAAAAAAAAGAAAATAGATATTCCATAAGTGATCTTTAAGTACATACAATGTGGAATATTACCACAACCCAAAGATCTATGATTAGTTTTTTTTTTTTTTTTTCTAAATAAGAGTATATTACACCATTTATCAAGCAGAGAGGAGATGGTGACGTGTCTCCTGCCTTCCATTCATCATGATTACAGTGGCATCAGTCCTAGTTTGTGTCTTAGGTCACGATGCAGTCGCTTCGTCTGAACGCGCCGCCGTCTGAAGGCGAAGGGAAATCCTCCACGGCACGTTTGACTGGCACATGACACCAAGTCCGACGAGGTCAGCGCCACTCTTGTAATAAACTGACCCACATGTGGATTGAGGATGCGTGTGTGTATGTGTGTGTGTGTGTGTGTGGTGTAGCTGCATATATACAAGCATGTTGATGTATTAAGGTAAGTGCATTTAAAAAAAACAACACTGTTTTCTCACAGCTGTTTCAAACGTTGGAAAATATGCATCTGACATAAACACTACAATAATGTTTTTGATGTGTTTAAATGCAGCAGGCGGTTATTTTATTCCTCAAGACTGAATACAGGAGGTGACTCAAACTAACATTAGCCACCAGCCAAATACTACTGTCTACTTATTGGGTTTAGTCATTTTACCAGCCCAATAAACAGGCCAAAAACATACAGAATTATGTTTCATTTATACTATATATGAATTTATACAACAGAGGTTTCAGTTCAAGCAGTGTGATTGGTCGAGAGCTGTGTGTTTTCTTGCTATAACGCCAAGGGACTTCTACCTGCACTACTCCATTACGACAGCAGTCAAACTAACAGCTGATCATCTGTCACCAACTGAAATAGCTCTCTCCAAGTTGCTATCAGTGGATGTTTTTTCCAGATCAAACTTTTGGTTTGGATTATGAGTCTTAAGAAGAAAACGAAAAACAAGGCAAACGTTACTGTTCATAATGTTACCGATCAAACTCGTGCTCACGAAGCATCGCAGAAGATGAAATGAACAAACTGGAGAAGAAATAAGGAGCTACAAGTTAGACGGTACGGGCCCTCCGCTTCTTTAACAGTGGGTTGAGAAAAAAAAACAAAAAAACACTAACTGATGCAAAGTCGCATGTTAGCTGTAAACATGCTGTCGACCCGCAGATTGGTGTATGTTGCTACACAAGTTTTAGTTTGGTGATTTATATTATCTTTGGCAGAGCATTAAAAGCAATACTCACAACTTTATTTCAGTGTCTTATTTGAGATATAAACAGTACTGTTGCTCCAAATTGATAATTGCCCAATGTGTTACCACCAAATTACAGCCGTAATCTATTGCTTAAGTAGAATGTGTCTCCTCCTGTCATCTACTGTATTTGTATGCCAGTGTCTGTGTTATGATATCAGTGATACTGTTATTGGTATTTTGGGATGCGTGATCCACCCCTCTATGATCCTGCCTTGTGATGGTAAGAGTATAATTTCATTGTTCGGTATAATTCTGCTTGTTGTCGTCTTTCCTATGTGCTTGGTGGCAAAATAGTTAAGTGGATTTTATTGCATCATACTGTATTGGCAAACATTGTTTGGGCCAGAAAAAAGGCACACAAATATGCATCATGACATTAAAAAGTCAAGAAAGGAGGAGATTAAATGATTGTATACCAAAACAGTAATGGACTACCACTGTTATATGTTGTGAATACTATTCAAATGCCTGTTTTTGCATAATTATCATCAAATACAGTTTATTTTCCTCTCTTTCTAAAGCAGAATGGGCAGTGCACCCATTGCAGCCACTTCATTAATTTTTCCAGACGTGTGTAGAGATATGAAAGCAGCGAGCAGTGAGTGTTGTGACAGCAAAGGATGAGCTGGACTTCAAACTGTGTGCAGTGGCCACGTTGCCGCCTCAGAGAGCCGCACGGAGCCGCTACGCGGACGAGGCCAGAGCGTTTAGCGTGACGTCATCCTCACATGAGGGCACGCTGGAGCTGAAGTTGGAGTTCAGCTGGGCCAGCTTCTCCCACACCAAAGGGTGGATGCAGAGCACAGGAACATGCTCACAGACATAGATTCACACACACACACACACACACACACACACACACACACACACAGACAACCACACACACAAACCCCATGCCGTGCAGTGTTGATTCCCTTCATCTCTGATCACGATGATCTTGATTTTGTCATCTGTTGGCTTGAGTTCAGTCTCTACTCACACACACATGCACACACACCCACACACACACACACAAACATGCACGCAGGTCTGTTGCTAGTTAGAGGTATATGACTGCATGGTGTCTGGTGTTAATCTGACCGATCTCCTCGCTGCCCTTCCCTCGTGCCAACACATTTCATAACCATGTGCTCTCATTTGTCAACAAAACGCTGCTGCTCTCCTGTGTTTTTTGTTTTGTTTTGTTTTCTCTCTCTCTCTCTCTCTCTCTCTCTCTCTCCAGCTTTGTTCAGAGAGAAAGAGAGACTGTTGTGCGGTGACAGATTCAAAACACAAAAATACAAATCGAGCCTTTGAAATCGCCTGAATAGAACTTGCCAGTATCAATCAATTTGCGTGCCGCTCGTCCCCCTGTGGACTCTGACAAAAACATCTATCTCGCCCCGCGCCGCTCGCAATGATGCGGCCGCGGCGTCTTCAATCTGCAATGCAAAATTAACCTCGGTTTAATACAGATGCGAGGAAGGAAAGAGAGCGGGAGCGAGGGGGAGGGAGGGGTGTGTTGGGCACGAGGAAAGACTCGATGAAATGCCGGTGCCAACAGCGGGGTTCAAATCCTGTGTGTCACTCCATTATATTTCCTTGTTTCCTCCGTCCTTGAAGGTGAGCCCTCTTCTTCTCCCCGCTTGCCCTCAGCACATTATCCCACCCGGTCACCAATGACAGCCAAAGAGTCACGCCGCACGGATGTGGATGAAACTTATTTGTGCGTCCTGCGAGCGCGAGTGTGTGTGTGTGTGCTTACGTGCACGTTTCGAAGCGACGCATGCGTCTGTGCCACCGCAAAAGAGAAGGATGTTTTGCCGTCGTCCCAGGCAAAAATGACTTCCTGTGTGATGAAAAGCGGCTGCCGAGGGTTTGCCGTTGTGTGGAGAAGGGAGGATTTGAAATTGTCTCCCAGTGATTGTGATTGCCAAGCACAGGGCCAGGCCATTATATCACTGAATCTTTGTTAAGCAGCCCCTGAGAGCGGCTGACAGCATAATTAATCTTACCATATGAACAAAGGGACCCACTCAATAGTACTGAGGACGCTTATTAAAAAAATACTAAACACAACCCCCCCCCCCCCCACCCTTCTCTCTCTCTCTTTCTTTCTCCCTCCCCTCCTTAAAAACAAGGAGACAGTCTGAAACGGTGCTAGTAAGAGAGGTGTCATTATCTTTTTATTTAGGGATTTTTTTTTATTTTGGAGGTT
>OMLB01054723.1:0-21402 GCA_900302555.1 Myripristis jacobus
TGTGCACATCTGTCTGTCGCTGTGTATTTGTGTGTGTGTTTGTTGACTGTGATGCGGTAGGAAGGCTGTACTTTCACCACACGAGTATTTCCTGTGTGAGTGTGTGTGTGTGTGTGTGTGTGTGTGTGTGTGCGTGTGTGCGTGCTGTGTGTGTGTGTGTGTACATAGTGCATATACTGTGTTGCTTATCAAAGCTTGTGCTGGCTCCGCTGTTTTGCCACTCTCTCATGACAAATCAGCTTTAAATATTCTCCCCTGTTTCTCAGTCACGCTCACACACGCATAGAGCCGTGAAAAAGACAAATGCATGCATACACACACACACACGCACACACACACACACACACACCCACACCCTGGGGGTGAACAGTGCATGCCGAGGGGTGTCAGCTTTGGTCAGCGTTGGCTCTCACCCCCACATCTCTTCTCCTCTTCCTCTCCTCCTGTTTCTTTACTTCCTCTATTCCCTCCATCCTGCACCATCTTCTCTACCTCTGCTGCCTCCTCTTTTTGTCTGCAGCACAAACGATGGACCTCTAATCTTGCCTTTTATTGGCTAACGCTAATACACACCTGATATAGTCTCTCACATGTAGAAAATATATCTTGCCTCAGGGACTAAGCATATGCATTGACAAAAAACATGATGTCTCTCTCTCTCTCTCTCTCTCTCTCTCACTCTCTCCTTTCTTCTCTCTGAATCTTCTTTCAGGCTAACGTTTTTGACGTGGACCCACTTTTCCTGCTAAAAGCAATTAACTTCCATCACATTCTCTCATGCAATGGGACTACATGTTTTTTTTACAGAAAGCGCAAAAGTGTGGGGAATAGGGACGCTGCAGTGGAGCGCTGACAGGGTGGGGGGAGGAGGAAGATGGAAGTGAAAGGGAGGGAGAGAGGGAGGACCTTTCCATTATTCTCCACTCCACTTAGCAAGGACAAAGATGATGATGATCAAGAACTGAAGCAAAACAACAGCAACAACAACAACAAAAAAAGAAAGAAAAAAGAGCTGAAGGTGTGAGAGACATATGGAGACAGAGCAAAAGAGGAAGACTGTCCACTGCATTAGGCAGTCCATAGAGGCGTTCATATGAGAGTTACATACATACAGAAGCAGCTGGGGTGTACATGTGCATGAATTATAGAGAACAACTTGCCTATATATAATAATAGAAAAGAACACAGTACATTCATTATATTCCTTCAGTTGGACACAATAAAACAGCTGCATGAGCTTGACAACCTCACAGAAAGTAGTGCATTACAGTAACATGAATTTTCATTAGAAATATGTGGGAAAGGTGTTTCTAAAAAGCATAAATTCAGTATGGAGATGGAAGTGGACCAAACGTTGGTTGCAAACCATATATTGGTAAGCTAGTTATGGTTGCCAACCTCAGAATGAGCCCTGTTTTCACTTGACATGGAAATTCAAAAGTGAAAGTCCCAAGAACTTCCCACTTGCATGGACTTTGTTGCTCCCTTAACACCACACCAGACCGTTATTTACAGGTCCATTAGAGGTTGCTTCATTTTAAAGGCAACTACAGGCCATAATAACCTGCTGTACAATTGATCTATGTGGTCCTTTTTCACCAGCGTCTCCTAAGTTTTGTTGATTGCTATTAAATACAGATGTGCCGCCTGGCCTTGACTAAGTTCCCTATTTCCTTGGACTTCTGTTTTTACTGGGTGAAGACATGTTTTGGGTTTGTATTTCCACTTCCACCTGCCCTGCAGAATGTGTTTCCACAGGGAAAATGTAAAGGTAAAACAACAGCAGTTGTCCAAATATGCAGCTCTCAGAGTCAGTATTCATTCATTTTGAAAAGACTTGTACAAATCATCGGCACAATAAGTTGCACTGTCCTGTTCAAATTCAGACACGCAACTCAAGACACCAATGAGAGGACGGTGTGGGAGTCTAATCAGCTTCCTCCTGTTTTCCTACAATGTTCAGGGACCTTTTCCTAGGTATTTTAGAGGGGATAAAGATAGACAGAGGAGAAATCTTAAAGAGCCTCCAAGAAACATCTTGGTTGCCTGGCAAGTGGCAATGTTCGCTTATTGAACATGTTTTTAGGAAGCTTTGGGAAATAATGGCACTACAAGACTAGGCAGGACTGTGAGGACACTGATGGCTCTGATATAGTCCATTTCCTGAAAGGCATCAGTAACAACCTTGCCAACACACTGGAGGAAGTCTTAGCTCAAACAACAACTCACAGGTAAACAAAACTACTCACAGTGTAGACTGTGTGTATGCATACACATGCACACACTCTCTCCAGGTCTCTCTCACTGTCTCTGCTGTAGCTCACACTTTCCACCCACTCTCTCTCCACTTCTTTCTCACTTGCCTCTCATTCCCCCTAACTCCCTCTCTCCTGCTCATCTTCAGGTCAGAAAAATAAAGGTTCATCGTGACCTACAGTAGCACTTGTCCCTGTAACCCCCTGCCTGGGGACAGTTGTGCCACAATCCAAAACGCTGTAGGGTGTACAGCTCGCTCCTTTCTCCACTCATAGGAGGGCTTACAGTCTGTGTGAGTGTCTGCTGTGTATCTGCGTGTGTGTGCTGGGAAGAGTGGCTTCAGTGTGAGAGTGTCAGAATGTGAGATTGTGCATGACAAAGGCTGTGTTTGTCTGTGTGTGTGTGTGTGTGTGTGTGTGTGTGTGTGTGTGTGTGTCTGTGTGAACATGTGAATGTGTATTCCTCATGAAGCCTACACAAAGGCATGTCCTGTGACACGGACAGACGAGGTTAGACAAACAGCCACAGACGGGACACAAACACTGTTTGGTGAGCTAATTCAGTCTCTTCACACACTGAAGGGGAGACAGACAGACAGAGAGCAGTCGGGGAAGGGATAAAGAACAAGGGGGTGGGGGGGCCCTGCCACCAGATAAGAGTGTGTACCACTTGTTAAGTCCTGATCGCCGCGTCCTGGGTTCGAATCCAACCTCAGGCCATTTGCTGCATGTCATCCCCTCTCTCTCCCCTGCCTTTCCTGTCTGTCTACTGTGACTGTCAAATAAAGCAGAAATGCCCAAAAAATAATCTTTGAAAAAACAAGTGGGCGAGGGAGGAAAGAGAAAGTGGGAGAGAAGGGTGGGGTGAGAAAAGTGCGAGAATCATGGATAAGGCAAGAAGTGAGGTGAGGAGGAGGGTGGGATGCATAAAGGAGAAAGAGGGAGAAAGTGACAGAAACACACAGATAGAAAGGGCAAGCGGATATAGAGAGCGAGGGAAGTGTAAAGACTGAGAGACAGAGACACAGCCATAGCTGCTCAAGTGTAAAGAGAACAAGCAAAGTCAACAATGTATTCACAAAGTCCCCAGCTCACTCAACACATCAAACAGTACGCACACCAAAGAGCATGTCTGATTTGGCTTCATAAATAAACAAGACTATTAATTGCTGCATTTGTACCAGTGAAGAAGATACTTGCTCGTGTGTGACAATGTGTTTGTGCATCTGTGTCGCTCGCCTCTCTGTGATGTGTGCCCAATTGCACGTATCCATCATTATCTCGTGTTTATCATCAATTTGAAAGAGAAAGCCACAGTAAAGGCATCAGCGGAAAGCCATGAGTCACAATGCTATCAAATTTTCTTTGGTACTGGGGCTTTTTAGCTGGTCCTTACATCTTCTCCAGCGAGTCTCAATGGTCTTTTTGGGCCTTTGATTAGCGTTAGCATCCACTTAGCTTCCACGAGTGTCTCTCAGGCATCTATGACTCAACACCTGTTGATGGGGACAGAGTAGCCTAATGGGTACAAAGAGGAGAGATGAGCTGTACTCTATCATTTGGAGTGGAAAATTAAAAAAAAAACATAGATGAGGGGAAGGAAGAGCTCTGGTGAAAGTTGAAAAGATGAAATGGCACTTATTTTTAGTCATTCTTAATCCTTTTCAGCACGCTGATATGCAATTTGTGAATATTTAGTCAGGTTTATCTTTAGGAATGCTGATTTGTGTTCTGGCAACTTGAAAAGAGGTGGACCTACTTTCATTAAGCAGCATTTATGTCTAAATAATGCAGAGAGGCATCATAAAGTAAGTGTGACTAAGCGCAGGGGTTTCAAAACTTTTTCAAAATGGACATCCAGCTAGATTACACTCAGCGTGGGACTCCATTCTGAAAAAACTGGCAGAAATGCATGTCCAGCCTACTGATTAAGGCTGTCATTTGCTTGTATATGCAATTAAATTTGTTCATGAATAGAGTGAAATGAGTCACGTCAGACTGAAATTTGAATATTAATGATAAAATTTGCATAATATGGATGCACGGAAGCATAATGTGTGAGTCATGTCTTTTACTGACTGGTATCCAAAACATTTTCCCATTCCCCAAACACCACTGGTTAAATTAGGAATAAAAATCTTGTCATCTTCAGTCATCTTCAGTACTTTCTGCCATAATGTCACTAGCAAGCATGTGTGTGCTAGCAACAAACTAGTGGACAGATAGAAAAGTAATGTGACAGAGAATGAGCCGAGGCATGAAGAGTCACTCACTTCAATCAGCTATGAAATTAAAAAAACAACAACAACACAGCAACAAAAAAGCACTTAAATAAACAACTCAGCTGTTTGGATGCAGTTGACAGACAGGTTGCAGTTCAAATTTATTATGATTTCATTATTACATTGGACTGAAGTTTCAATATTGAAATTCATCCTGACAGCCTTACTCCTGATGGTGGAGAGAATGAAATCTATATTCAGAAAAGATATTGTCATTCTGCTTGTCAGTGTGCTTCTAACTTCAAGCACATGAAACAATGCTTAAATCAAATATATTTCTGGGAACTCCTCAGAACTCCCTCCAGGACCCTGGAGGACCCAAAACTCAGTTTGGGAACCCCATAGTTTCTGTATCCCTTGGAGATACATGAGCATCTCTGGGAGGAGGTGTGACTTTACTGCACTTTAAAGTCCTACTGGAGAGCAAAAGTATATGTAGAAAGACTGAATCATCATGCTTGCTTTAACTGTCACACTTTTTCAAAACTGCTCAGATTAAATTAGCACATTTAACGTTCTCTGGCATGCACTTCAGTGAAAACATACCATTTCTATATGGGGATCGTTACTCTAACCCAGAGGTTTTCAAAGCGAGAGGTGGGCCTCCTTAGGGGGCACCAAACAGTTTCATGGGAGGCTCAGATCAGAGGGTGAAAAAAGAAATTAATTAAGAATTTCTAAATAACTGATTTAAAAAATATATATTATTAGCCTAAATACCTGTCATTCAGTTAAAGACATAGTTCACAGATAGCCCTGGCTAATTTTATGAACCTGGAATCAGTGGGATCACATAGCTACCACACCACCCCATAGACATCCAGGAATTAAGCTTTTCTGAGCTTTGTTCAAAGGCAAGGTGGTCACAGTCTCAGACCGCTGCTGTAACCTTTAACCTTTCCTGGGTTACGAGACAACATGTTTGTAAATGGATGATTGATTTTTATTACTGATAAGAGTGTTAGGCTACTCTTTTTTCCTTCCCCTGGCATAAAGTCGGCTTTCTGTCTCCATGATCTCACGGGGAACTGGGGATCTAATAATTTCAGTTCTTCCTCTGCTGGCTGACGTCATGTTTGATGCCTCATTTCCTGGTGGCTGATAGCATCTGAACAGTGAATTCATAGGATTACTCTGAGGCAGATGTTGATAAATGTCTGGATTCTCTTCATGGTGATGATGGTTGTTCTCCAGGTTTTGGTCCATACAACAAAACAGGCTTCCCAGTGGTTTTGAAGATCCTGATCTTGATGTTGATGGTCAGATCTCAGCATCCCCAGACATCTTTCAGCTACTCATGCCTTACTGCTGCTGACTTTTATGGCATCTGTTCCACCCTGTTTGACAATAATGTTGCCAAGGAAACTGAAACTCTCCACCTTCTCTTGTGCCTCACCTTCAGGTGCGATGGGGGTAATGTTGGCTGTGTTGACCTTGAGAACCTTGCTTTTCCCAGCACGGGAGGAAATCCTCTGAGGATGCTGGAGACGGATTCTTCTACGCAATCCTGCCTCTAGCATCACAAGACATGCCCTTTTTCGGAATCCTCAAGGGGAAAAGGAGAAGAGGCAGACCAAGAAACATCTGGTACCATGAAATGGAGGCTGACATGATGAGAACTGGCCGTACATGAGGACAGCTAGAGAAATAGGCCCGGGACTGACATGCCTGGAGAGTGCTTGCTGACGGCCTATACCCAAAGTGGGGCCACAAGAAATAAGGAAGCGTGTAAGCAGTCATCATTTCAGTTCACCAAACTCTCTGACTCGCACCAGTGTACTTAGCACACGTCGCCCTCACTTAGAAGGTCACCCTCTTTAATGCTCTGAATACATCCAATGAAAGCTAATCATGTTTTCATACTGCAGCCACATTATATGCTAATCACTGTAGCATGCTAAGCTAACACATTTTCTTTCACTTTGTCTTGTGCTATTCTACTTAGCATGCTACCCTCCTCTGCTGTGATGTGCTCCTGTTTAGCACCTTGGCTAAGCTTGCTGAATAATTCAGGGGGAACAAACCCTGGCTGAATCAGCACTGTGGGCAGGTCAGCGGAGACACTTCAGCTGAACGGCCATGAAAAACAAACACGGAGGCACGCACAAGCCAGATGCATGCCTGGACATCCATGCTGAATCATGCATATTCATGGCCAAAGGAACACATATACACAATTAAAACGATTAACAGAGAGAGGGAGAGAGAGCAAGAAAGGAGGTCACACGGGGCTAGTTAGAGTCAATCTTGTGCACGAAAGACATTGAGCTCCCCATGTCCTCAACACCGAGATGGGGACGGAATGCATAATCAATGCACATTAATGCATGTTTCATGGCCCACACATTAGCCTATAACAATGCAAGATGTTACACCAGTCAAGTACTGCAGAGCCTAAATTACAAATCAGCCGCAGACTTCAAATTGCTCGCTCTGCCAAACAGATTTAATGAACAGAATATGTGGTGACAATCCAACGTTAATAGAGACAAAATTATTCAATAATATTGTGTCTCGAGCAAATTCCCTTGTTGGTTTAAGGAATTAAAACATGTCCACCTGCAACTAGACTGCAGGGAATTTTAGAATACATGAGCATGAATATTTAATGTTTCAAATTAGTCTGCCTTGCTGTGTCAATACTATTGTGCCTATGTTTTAGTCAATAAAATGGTCCTCATTGCTGATGGTTTCTGATTAGTGAGGCTCTATATTTTGGCCATAGATGCTGACATATGCATAATAAAATATATATGGATTCACAAGAAAATAACACACAGCACCATGCACAGACACTCACACACAACACACTGTGACATAAATATGTACACACACACACACACTCTCTCATGGATAACCTTTCACATACATACAGACAGCGTTACAGAGGCGGAAGGAAGGAGGAGGAGTCCGAGAGAAACATCTGACAGGACGATCCATCTCACTAAATAAGGAGGATGAAAAACAAATCTCCCGGAAAAATACTCTGCAAACAGGAGGAGGGGATAGAGAGCAAGACGGAGAGGGGAGGATAGAGAGAGGGGAGAGTGAGTGAGCAGGAAGGAAGGGAAACTGGTGAGAGAGAGTGCCTATGTTTTGTGGGTATGTGAGTACAGGTGGGTGCACACACCCATACGCAATACCAACTCTGATGTGCAAGCTGCAGTGACAGATTATAAGCAGGGCGGGGCAGGATAGAGGAAGGTAATGGATGAGGAGTGGGAGGATGAGGGAAGAGAGAGGTTTGCCCCTCTTTAACTTTCCTACAATATGATGGAAGGTATTTACTGACACTCCATGAGCAGCATCCTCCCTCTGTGTCTTTATGCATGAGTGAACTGCAGTGTCACTATTTCAGTGTCGTGTGAGTCGCTGTACTCCCTGTGCTCGCTGTACTGTATCTCCCTAATCCCCATCTGTACTATAAATTAACTCAACAGACTTCACTGGACCTCAGAAATCTGACGTAACATTGACTACAAAATAGGGATGCACGATACTGGATTTTTTTTGCCAGTATTTTCAAACTCTTTTGGCTGATTACCGAAGGCAATATATGCACACATTTTTTCCCCACCTAATTGCTGAGAACATCAAATCTCCCCTGTTGTGGAATTAACATTTTATTATGCCTGCTCATATTGTGATGACCCACTGGCAGATGCAGACATAAAATACAATGCTTCTCATATGCACACAATCACTAAGAAATCTACCTCAATTAACTCAGCGTAAGTTATGTAAAACATGCAATTTCTACTTTTTTTAGGGATGCATGATATTGGCTTTTTTGCCAGTATCTGATATACTAATATTCCTTTTAAAGCCGCAGTCAATAAGCTACCATTTAAAACTTTTTATCTGCCTTTTTATTTTTTAAAGGGGACTAGATCCACTGAATTTTGCAGCTGCTTTGCAAGTAAAATAATTATTTTGCTAATAAAAAGCTAACACTGGGCTGCACATTCATTCTAATTAGCCTCTGGGCCATAATGCCTGGTTAGCTGGCAACCATGTGCATTGCTTTGGCCGATCTGTTATCTTTACTAAAGCATGACGACAAAAGGGAGGGGATTCACTACAACTGCACAACTTTGCAATTGTCCATGCATGATGTGCACCACAACTCCTGTCACTGGCCCATCATTCCTTTCACCAAACAGTGAGGAGATTATCTGGCAGAGCACAATGCACATCCAGGTTCACCCACTTAGACCATGTTCGTCTCCCTTAGACCCTGCGCCTGCTGAACAGGCACTCCGATGACCCAGCAGGAGTCACAGTTACAGAGATGAGAGCTTGTTCACAGGGTTTGTAGAGGGTTCGATCCGTGAGCCCTCTAAATTGTGTCAGAGGCTCCACTACCAGGATATGAACTCATCTTTCCAAGGACTCAGGACTGCAGCCTTTTCATTCTTTCATGTCAAGAAAAGCAAAGGATTCTTCATATATTTCTGACATTCAAACTGATAAACAGACACAACAGACACAGAGACAAACTGAGAGACACAATCATGCAACGTTATACACCAAGGTCAGGATACATATGCAAAAACTCTATCTGCTTATGTGTGTTTGAACGTCCTTGTGTCTGCATACATTTCTATTGTGCATTATTTCATGCATTGAACTGTGTGTGTGTGTGTGTGTGTGTGGAAAAGAGAGAGAGTAGCTTGTTAGAGCAGCAGTTGGCTCCTGCTGACAGCTACTGCAGTCTGAACAGCAGGGCTGACGAGGACAATCAATTATCCCCGCACCACACACACACACACACACGCACACAATTGCACGTAAGAAAGCATAAAACACACAAAAGGTGTAAATTTGCACAAATGCACATAGGGAAGCACATACTATGTACATACACAACTGCATACACATGCATGTAAGACATTCACTCACACACACCCACACACCCACACACTGCATAGAAATAATATCTCCACTCACTGTGTGTGTTCTGTCTCTTTCTTTGTCTCTTTCAAAGATTTACAACAATTAAAAGAAAGTAGGTGGAAGATGTGGTTGATGCTGTGCACAGTAACTTGTTCTCCCCTCCCCCTCTTTTTCTATATGTGTGTGTGTGTGTGTGTTGTAATGTGTGTGTGTGTGTGTGTTTTAGTCAAGCCCCAGCTGGGCTAGCATGAGTTGATTGAATATCAGCCTTGATCCCTCTCAGGGCTGTTTGGACGACAGCTAGATGTGTGCATGTACGTGCATGTGTGTTTCCTTTCAGCGTTGTGTATGATGTTGAGCAGACGCTGATGTTTTGACAGCCATCCGGTTCTCAGTCTGTCTCCCTTACATCAGCTGTGCATGTGTATGTGTGTGTGTGTGTATGTGTAAGTGTGTGTGTGCCTGTGTGTGTATCTGTGTTCAGAAGTATGCATTTATATGTATGCCAGGCAGCATATGTGCCCAAGTGCAGCCTTGCCTGTGTGTGTGTGTGTGTGTGGCCAGTGAGGGGGTTAAGCAGTGGTCTGGCTGTCAGTGTGTGTGTCTGACCTTCTATCCACCACTGGGATCACTTATCCTGCTGCGGGCTGCACAGTACAAGAGTGCAGAGCACCGTTCCCTGCTATTTGTTTCCTCCTCTGTCTCCCCATTTCACTCTTTCTCTCTTTCTGGCCTCTTTTTCTGCCTGTTAACTTTTCTTTCTGCTTCCCTTTCTCTCTGCACTCTCTGATGTACCGCTCACAATGCTTCCCCTTTAATTTTTTTCTTCTCCCTATCCCTTTCTCTTTCTCTCTCTATTTGTATCCTCTGCCTCCCTCTCTACATTTGCGGCTCTCCCCTCCTCACTCTGCCGCTCTGTTACCAAATTCAGAGTGTATGATGAAAAGAAAACAGGAGAGCAGAAGCTAATGAGGACAAGAGACAGGGGGAGAGAGAGGAAGGGAGAAATGCTGAGATATACAAATGGAGAATCACAGAGAGAGAGAGAGAGAGAGAAATATAGACAGAAACGCTGACAGACGGAGAGAGAAAGATAAAAGTGTTTGACAGAGGAGAAAAAAAGGGTCTTTTTCATTTGTGTCAGACTGCCATTGTCAGGGTAACAAAGACATAACTCTCACACTGCACAAGAGGATTTGTCAAACTCTCTCACTCTCTCTCACTCACTCATACATAAAACACACAACACACAAAAACACAGAGTATTTATCTCCTTTAGCAGTGACGGATCTCCTGGGGTGAGAGCGGTTCCTGCTCTCATCTTTCTGCAGTGTCACTTCTGCAGTTTGTCATGTTCTCACCCTTACTTAGGTCTGCGTAGTGGAAAAAAACAAACCCTACAAAACGAAACCAATTTTCAGTACCTGTATTGACTTTAAAGTTTCAACACGTATTAAAAAGGCTACTACACGCTCCAAGTTGTGTGCTCATATAGGCCCACATGTTGACTTTACCTAGCTTCAGCTGTGTGGAAAGTACAGTACATACTCAGCCTGTTGAAAGAGCCGTTTTGCCAGCGCCCTGCGTTTGATCACTGTAGATGCATCCTTTGCTTTTTCATGCAAAGGCTTGCCTACAACTTGATCCAAATCAGCTGGCTTTCCAATATTATCCCACTTAAATCCAAAGAACTGCCAAACAGCTGCAGTTGAGATCTTTTTAATTTCCTTCGCAAACCCCTCAGAGTGGCTGTTTCACAGTTAGGTGACAGTTGCCTGAGGGGATATTAGTGCAGCATAACACTCCAGCTCCAACTACCAGTGGCACTGTTACACAAGTGTAATGTGCTATTCCAACAGAGAATGTGAGGCAAATGTGAAGAATAGGATACTTTGAACAATTTCAAATACACTGATAATGATATTGGGATACTGCCCCAACTCTGACAAATGTTACTGCATACCTCTGGCTGCCCAGCTGCCCGCTTTCTAATCTTGTTGTGAGGGGTGAAAACCTTTAGAAAAAGATGTAGCCTTTTGCCTCAGAAGTTGGGAGTAAAGGGAACGTCTGTGAATTTCAGTCAGTTTTTGTTGGATTTAAGTTGGTGGTAGAAATGTCTGCAGTATAAGAGCTATACACTACCACATTTCCTGGTTTTGTGAAAAGGTAAGCGAGTTGATTCTACTGAATTTATATAGCTGATATGTTTTTTATAGTTGAAATTTTCTCAGTAGAACATTCCCCAGTGGTCACAGATCTGACTTTTGCACTGTATCAAACAGCAACACCTCTGTGGAGGTTCAATCCCTCTTACTTGCAAATGGAAAGCCCTGCAACTATGTATTATCTGATATAGATTTCTTTCTTGAAACCCACAAAACTGAATCTGTAGAGTGTAGTAGTACACACATAATTTCCTATAATTTCCTGACCTGATGTCTACTAAGTGTGCCGAGCCCCACCACTAAAAACCTGTGTCTTATTTTACGAGCATGGCGATAAACTGATCCGGCTGATGGCTCACCAGCTGAAACATCAGAGGACCTCCCGTCGTATCCCTCAGATACAGCAGGAACATAAAAATGTAATTACCACCTCTCAAAAAATTAATGATATTTTGGCTTCGAATTACTCCTCATTCTACACCACTGATTCTCCAACAAACTCTAAAGACATGGAAAGTTTTTTTTAACATAATTTTAGAAACAGAAAAGTACAGCAGAAGCACGCACTCACACATGGCAGAATAGGACATGTCAAGCTTGATTGTGTGTGTGTGTGTGTGTGTGTGTGCATTAATGCAAAGCAGAGAGGCAAGACACCAGGGGCCACATGCATAAATCATGCATACACACAAAAACGATGCATACGCCATTCCCCGCACATAAACTGGTATTTCTAACAACAGAATGTGTGGTGACAATGTGTGTACCTCACACTTTCCTTTTCTAGTGTGATCTGAGGGTGATGTGATGAGGTGGAGATGAAATCTACGGTGAGACAGAGACTCTTTTTGTCTCTTTTGTGTGTTTACACAGAGCTTTGGAAGATACCAATCAAAGGCACATTTATTTGCGCTAATTAATTACTTTTGTGTGATTAATTTGGACAAGAGTCAAGAGGCGTGGACAAGAGGCTCGTGCATGTAAAGCCACTTCTGCTCATGACTGTGATTTAAAAAACAGAACCATGCATACACACGGCTTCATAAATAAGACAAGAGGAATGCATATGAATATTTCTGGCGTTGTGCATAGACACAGTTTTGTCTTGAATCTATAGTGTGTACAGTGTGTTTTATGCATGTGGGCAAAGTCTAAACAGCTAAACAGCTATTTGACCAAACTCTTTATAAATTTCAAAAGCTGATTTGCACCAGTTCTTTTTGTATTTAACTCTTACATGATCTTCTATCTCTCTTCTTTTGAAAAAGAGCAAAGACAATTTTATTTGTGGTTCCAATCATCTTATCTTATCAGCCCCTCTTCAAGTAGATAGTAATATTCTAGCTGATTTATTGGCACTGTGGGCATGTCATCTGGAGCGCATATTCCCCAAAATAGTCTCAGAGTATCAAACTGGATTTGCAGAAGACTGACACTCTTTCTTGAACACACATCACCTCATCAATGTGATCAACCTAGTCATTCTCCAAATCCAGAGGCTTTTATTCCCCTGTATGTGAAAAAGGCATTTAATAGACTGAGAATATCCATTTAGGATGGGAACCAAAGCAGGACCTCATGAAATCACCTGCAATAAGCACTTTTTTTATTGTTCATCCCACATCAGCATTTCTCGCAGCAAGCCGAGTGTGTGTGTAGCTTGAACTTGACCCTGACCTGCAATCCAGAACAGGATGATAAAAAAATATCATTTTACCAAGGGCCACCACTCATTAACTGTAGTCTACATAACACCTGTGGTCTTCAGAGGAAAATGATTGGATGGATGGAAAATCCAAATTTAACATCAAATCCATCCGTAAACTCAATCCAGTGAATTCTTTCATCAGATGAGGCCTTGACACACCATCAGTGTAATATCCATCAAGAGGTCAAATAAAAGTCTGAAACCTGATGCTGAAAATATGACCTGACTCAGCCAATATACTTGAAATTTCGGTCCTGTCTGAACCTGACCTGACCCAGCACCAACAGTTAGGTCTCATCAGGTCGCACCGGCCTTCTGAAACCTCTAATCTGTGCTCTTTTAGCCCATCAATCCAATGCAATTTTACATGATTTACCTCTGCACTTTCATGTGGCAAGGTAACTGGCATGCTGCTGGTTTCCACTTGTTAATACAGACAATACATCCACTGCAGGCCAAAGGATATCACTGCAGCACACACACACACATACATACACACACACACACACACGCATGCAAACACCAACCCTGTATCGAGCTCTTTTTTGATCTCTCTGCCTCCGACACACAAACTACAGCAATTTTCTCATGCATTTAGTGTTGAGTCACATCAGCTTTATTTGTGTCAAGGAGTGAGACAGAGAAGGAGCTAAGGGAGAAGCTCGCGCCGCCGCCGACTTACATCCTCTTTAAACCTCTCTCTCTCTGTTTACACTTGCCCACTCTCTTTCTCCCCATGTCTTTTCTCTCCTTATCATCCCTCATTCTTATTCATCAGTGTTTCTCTGTCGTTGTGCCTCCTCTGTGCGTGCTCACAACATCCTTCTCTTTCTCTAAACTTCATCTCCCCCTGTCTTTCTAGTCTCTTCTAATCCCTCAATCTCTTGCTCTGTTTCTCTCTCGCTGCTTATTCAGCATGCTCCCTCTCTCTCTCTCTGTCCCTCTGTCTTGCATGCACTCTGTCACTCTTTTGCACCTCTGTCTCTTTGCATACTGTATCTCTCGCTCTCTATCACAGCACCTGTCTCTTCTTTCATCATCCCTCTCTTTCTCTCTCCCCTTTTCTTCCTCTATCTAAACCTGCTTGTCAGCTGTTTTTCTGTTAGGCTTTCATCTTATAGTACACCTCAATGACTGCCTTTCCACCGTCGTGCCAAACGCGGGTCTGCTAGTGCTTGCCAAGGCCAGTGGCGTGTCGGGGGCCAGTTTCTAGATGCTAATGGCCCACCAAATGCCCATGGGCCAGACGGGGCTAACTGAGGTCTGAGGCGGCGTTAGGGGTAATAAGTGGGGATTCGGGTCTAGCTGATAAATACAGCAGCTTCCTTTTGTGGCAGAAAAATAACAGGAAAAAGAAAAATGGAGAACATGTGGCAGTCCTGGTCAAATGAGGACATTAAGGCTCTGCTCAATATCTAGGCATGCCCATCGCCAAAATGACAGTGTTTGCTGAAATGAGGACGTTATGCAATATATAGTGAGAGAGCTGGCAGCAGTGGGGATCCAACACACAGTGGGACAGGTCTGGCAAAAACTGGAAAAACTGAGGTCTCAGTACAAGGCAGTTGACGCGCACAACGCACAAAGTGGTGTATCAAGGAAAATAATCCCATAAAACGTAGGTCTGCGGTAGTTAGCTGGTGCCAGGTGTGCAAACTTTAACCTCTCGCTTCCTACTGCCCACTGGCATGCATGGATGGGACAAGACCGCAGGGTTACTGGCGCTCGAATGGTTTTTGTTCTTGCTACTGGAGGCTGAGGGCTCTGGCTCGAAGACAGTCCGAGCTCACAGTGGCACAACAGTGGAAAGGCGGGTAATGTCTCTCTGTTCTTCCTACACCCTTCTTCCCTCTCCTCCCCTCCCCTCAAACTTCTCTCATCTCCTCTTCAATTTTACCTTCCTCTTGCTTATGCTTCCCCTCTCTCCTTCTAGCCCACCCCATTAATTCCCATACCGCTCTCTCCCCAGCTCTTTAATCTGCTCTGTCTCCACCTCTTTCGACTTTCTCTTCTCCCAGTCTTTCCGCAGAACTCTTATTTTCTTCTTGTGCTCCTTTATTCTCCCTCTCCTTCTCTCCAGCTCCTCATTCTTCTTCCCATTTCTCTCATCTTCTGGCCTAACCCCTTTTTCTCCATCGCTCCTCGCTCCTTTCTTATTCGCTGTCTCTCTCTTTTCACCCTCCACCGCTCCACCTGCCTTCACTGTGTCCGTTATCTGTGTCCACTGTGTCGGTCAGGTGGCTCGGATCCAAGACTGACTGAACCCTACAAGGACTCAACCTCTCTCTCTCACTCTCTCTCTCACTCTCGCCTCCCCCTCTATGGTTCTCCTCTATCTGTCCTTATTTCAATTCAATTTAAAAGACGCTTTATTGACATGGAAAAATGTGTTAACCTAGCCGAAGGAAGACAAAATAGATTTGACAGACAGATATGAATGGATATTAATGCAAAATGATACTGCACAACCCATAGTGAGCTTAAATTAAAGAGAGACTGAAAGAGTTAGTAACCAAATCAATCATAGTGTCCAGTGGTTTTCATCAGGTTTCAGTACAGGGTTGGGCAATTGTTTCTATTTTTATATCGCCCAAATATGGCTACTTGAGATGGCTGACTGGTGATCTGATCATAAGGGGAGGTCACAGCACGCAAGAGGAATGCCATCGTGGATGACTCAGATTCAAAAGGAAACATCTTGTATTTGGGAATATTACGGCTTTTAAGCCAAAGGTGAACGTAAGGATACACAGCTTGCAAGCTATGTAAAAGATGTTTGCAAATGAAAGACATGCAGACTACTTATTTATTTGCATACGTGCGGGTTCACCATCCCTCTGACGCTGCAAAACTGTCCCAAGCTCGCACCGCTAGCAGCACAGGTGCAGTTAGTCAAAACACACACTGCCATGTCAGCACACTCTGCGGCTGTGCTTGATGCGCCATGACACAGCCGCACATACACACCGCGTACCAAGCACAGACATGGACTTGACTTGGTGCGACAATATTGCAGCCTCATGTTTGGTTTAATATTATAATCTTTAATATCACAATCCAAATCATCATTTCTTACTCTTACGGAGCACAAAGCAAAGTTTTGGCGAGCAGCCACATGGAGGAAAAAGGCATCAGATACATGCAAAAGAGATGGCAAACTGGTTTGTAATTAAGGATTTAAAACTGATTAATGGGGCTCAGTGTGTGGACATGCCACTCCACCAGGAACATGCACAGTAGAGTGCAGATTGAAGACATTAACTTTAAAACATCTTAGTTCTATTGCCTTAATATATGTGTAGGAAAAAGTCATAGATCATGCTTTCAATCGCTGATTTGTGATCTGATCGTCAATCAACACAAGCCTAGGACAGAGTTTTTTTTTTAATTAAGTAAATTTTGGGGTTTTGGTTTTGAAATATCTTCCTGATATTAGGTTGTGGTCCCTTTTGCATTCAACATCTCAGCTCACTCAAAGCTTAACAATTCTTCTCTAAATTGTCTGCTTCTGTCTTTGTACATTTCCTCTGTGATTGGTACAGATTTCAAGCTTGTGTTGGTAATTTTGTAGAATTGGTAAAATTTAATAGAAAATTTGAACTCAAACATTTTCCCACCTCTCCCACGTGAGATTCAGTACGTCCTCCAAGCCCCTCCCCCTCTGATGCACACTTGTACATGTGGTTTCTATGGCGATGCAGTAGTAAGCTAAACTACAGTACCATCACCAAGGCGAGCGTGCACAGCTGCAGTGCATGGTGTGTGTGTACGATGTGATTGGCCTGGTGACTGGTTGTTTGATTCACACCAACCGGATTTTAACGAGTGGGATTATAGCCCCAGGAGCAGCCTGGATTTTTTCCTCAGTGCATTCACTTTGGCTCATATCCTCTGTGCATAATAGTGATTTGTCAAACTTTGTCAAACAAAGTTACTTACAGAATCTTTAACGCGGGGAATGAATAAGGGAGAATGGCTTTCACCTGGATTTACCTCATCAGCGCACTTCACCAAAGGACTAAGTCTCCCTAATATTTTGTACATTCAGTGTATCTGGATAACCTTTGGGAGGAAATGTTCTCTTAAACAATTGCATTTGGGGCATGAGGTGAGCAAGTTTAATTTTGAGCTGATTTGCTGTGCAGAATGAACACCGCCTGTCCTCACTGGGGAGCCAGGTTTGTCTGGGTCTGTCCAGGTTTTGTTGTCTGTAGCAATTTATGTTCACAGGGCCACAGTCACGCTATTGTCTGGATTTGAGATCAGACAGTTTAGTAAGATAATCTGCCAAAGTATAATTTCATATGATGTGACCTGCTGTTCCTCTCTCTCTCTCTCTCTCTCTCTCCCTTTATATATATATATATATGTCTTATCTGTTTCCTCCCTCTGTCCCTCTCCTCTATCAGTCCCTCTCTTCTCCAATCTCCTCTCTTATACTCTGTCCATTTGGCTTTCTGTCTGTCTGTCTCTCTCTCGTCTCTCTCTCCCTCTCTCTCTCTCTCACTCTTTCTCTCTCTAAGCTGACGGGGCAGAAAAGTGCAGAGACAGGTCTTTAAACTTGGCATATCTCTCTCAACACACCTTTTTCCTCCTCTCCTCTCCCCTGCCCTCATCTCCTGTCCTCTAACTCTTCTAAGCTCCCTTCTAAGCTCTCACTTCTCCACTGCTCCCTTCTCCTTCTCCTCCTAAAATCGGTGCTGGCATTAAACACATCATCACATATACCAGCCTACACCTACCTCCACAGCATTTCAAAGGCATCATGTCTCTCTCTCTCTCGCTCTCTCTCTCTCTCTCTCCCTATCACTTCCCTCTATCCACTGTTCCATGACTCAAAATTAGCTGGCATAAACACAAAGCCATACACACATACTCACACATGCAAAAACACACACACACACACAGACACACAGACTGACACAATCGCACTCACACGCCACTCCTGTAAGACTGTCCAAGCGGTCACCACCCTATTGTCTCAGTGTAAGGGAGGAAAAGACTGTCTGCCAAACATCGAGGGGTGGGGGCGAATCTGGCTCATACATTTTTTGCACGCAAAGTGTGTGTATGTGTGTGATGGAAAGTGCTTGGAACATGTGTACTGGGGGATTCCCTGGGAAGGGAGATCCTGTAATTGTGTGTGTGTGAGTGTGTGTGTGTGTGTGTGTGTGTAGGTGAGTGTGTGTGTGTGGGTGGATGTATCAATCTGAATAGGTGGGTGGGTGGGGAGTTGTTTTACATGGGGAGTCCTACAATATGTATGACTCATGAATTCCAACAACCTAAGTGATAATCTTCCCCTTTACCACCTCTATGTTTAATGTGTGACACACACCATTTGGAACCCATAATGTTTGACTCTTGAACTCTGATTTTCCCTTACATTTCCCCTTAAGTAGCTTCAAGGTTTGCAAAAACCCATATTTATTTCCTATATTTTACAAAAATGTCATATCTGCTGGTTGCAATACCTCACTGAGGCTCTATCATGCTTACACTGACTACGTTTACATGCACGCCATATTCCGATTCGGGTCAATATTCCAGTTAAGGTAATTTTCCGAATAAGGTGTTTATATGCGCTGCGGCAACTGGAATATTCCGTTTACATGTCACTTGGCATATTTCCGTGTTTCGGCGTATTCCACTCTCTTACGTAATGCAACACTCAGCCGCGGGGGGCAGCAGTACATGTATAGGCATCTAGTCTGCTGGAAATACAGAAGAAGAAGAAGCTGTCGCTATTTCTGTGTTTTCTCCCATCGATATACATGATATTTAAGTCTTTCATTAGCTGAAGGCAGAGTCTCCTCCTCACTCCAAAAATGCTGGCCCTTGCTGCTGTTCGCCATGTCATTCTCCCTGCTTGCAGTAACCATAGCAACAAAGACGCCCCAGGATTCATTGTGAGTCGAGCATGCGCAGACGTAACTGAATATTCCAGTATGGGGCATTTTCCGATGAAGGTGTTCACATGGCACAATATTCCGGTTGGAACAGGCATATGCCAGGGGTCTGATTCTGAATTCTCTCCAACCGGAATATGACCTTAATCGGGTTCGGTGTGTGTTTACATGACATGATAATACAGGAATATGGTGTGCATGTAAACGTGCTCATTGAGTGAAATATTCAATCTCAAGGTGTATGTATTTAATGGCACCACTATTACATTGAACAGAAAATCTCTAGATGGCTTGTGCGTCGTTTTATACACATTTCCTTTGAATTTAACAGGATTTTTTGGGGGCATTTTTAGAAACTTTGGGATCTCCACTAGAATATGAAATGGAGTTCAGTAGGTTTGAACAAAGCTTGGTTACACAGCATATATTTGTAACAATGAAACCACCAACAGGAAAGGCAGAGTTGTTAAAATCTTCGATCCATCCATCATAGTGAGAAATCACTGGGGTTTGATGGGACAGTGTACAAGACTGAGAGATTGCTTGCCTTGAGATTCAAAATGAATTATGGGCTTGACTCTGGTCGGTCCCGACATACCAAGAGTACAACTGTTCACAAGAACCTTGGATCCCCCAGCAAGAATATATTTCTCCATCGTGAAAAGTGCTAAACAAGGTTTACTGCACTACATAAAAGGACATGCGTCTTGCTCAGAGAATAATTACTGCTCATATACAGAAAATTGTATGCTTGGATGTTAAAGCACGTTTGCATGTGTCTGTGTGTGTGTACATGAGTGTGCATATGTGTGTATGTGTGAGTATGTGCTTTCAGAGATGAGGCCACCCTGAGTTCTCAGACATAGTGAAGGACCATGACATCACACTCTTACTGATAATCGCCAACGCCTATCTCTAGTCTGAATGCCTGTATGTGAGAGCATGCATGCCTTTGTGAGCACATCCATGCATGTGTGTTTGCATGTCTGCACCTGTGTATGTGTGTGTGTGTGTGTGTGTGCATGTTTATGTAACTGCTTCTCTTTGTTCTTACTTCTACATGAATGCCTAGGCATTTCTTTGCACAGACATGCGCACAGGGATCTTTTGTGTCTGTCCAGCATTTCTATCAATAGTTTGCATACTAAGAAAGACTGAGAAAATATATTGTCCTTGTGCATGTGTTTCAGTTTGTGCAGTTATGCCTGCGTGCGTGCCACTGCGACACTCTTTGCCACATTATATTTGCTCAGACAGCCACCAGGGTGAAATAGCTTTTGATTAAAAAGAGCTGAAACAGATGGGAAAAGATGGGCAGATAAAGATAGAAATGAGAAAGAGGGAGACTGAAAGAGGAGGATCTGGAGAGATGGAGTGATATGTAGTGGGGCATTGACAGATAAGGCAGCACTGAGAGAGGGAGGCAACAGATAAGGAGAGAACTGTGTGTGGGGGGGCGAGTAGAAATTGAAAAGATATGAGTGGGTCCTCTGTAAAAAGGCATTATGGTCTCGTTCCAGGGTTAGGCTTCTATTCTCTGTTCCTCACAATGAGTGTGACATGGTATGAACGTGGTCAAGGTGAATCCCTCTCACTGGCGACTACATTACATTAACATGTATGTGGATGTGGATTCTATTTCCTGCGTAAATCAATGGATAGATCAGGCATAGGGCTCAGCAAAATTTTAAAATTCTAATATATGTTATAAAACTAGATGTAGTTTAGGATTTTGGATATTGTAAAATTGTGAAATATTTGGTATAAGTGTAGTCTTTTCATGGTTTAAAAGGCTCCTTTCCTGCAAGAGATGCAGTTTTTTTTTTTACATACAGTGGATATAAAAAGTCTACACACCCCTCTTAAAATGCCAGGTTTTTGTCATGTAAAAAAATGAGACCAAGATAAATCATTGCAGAAAATTTTCCACCTTTAATGTGACCTATAACCTGTACAACTCAATCGAAAAACCAACAAAAATCTTTTACAGGCAGGAAATAAAAATAAAAAACTAAAATAATGTGGTTGCATAAATATGCACACCCTTAACTAATACTTTGTTGAAGCACCTTTTGATTTTATTACAGCACTCAATCTTTTTGGGTAGGAGTCTATCAGCATGGCACATCTTGATTTGGCAATATTTGCCCACTCTTCTTTGCAAATATGCTCCAAATCTGTCAGATT